>JBAMNC010001277.1:600000-901363 GCA_037902135.1 Cetoscarus ocellatus | reverse complement strand
ACGCAGACAGCCGAGGACAGGGACATGAGAAGAGTAAATCATTCAATAATCATAATTCATGATTCAATAGAAAGGACGACTCTCTGCAGGCGTTGGTGTTCAGGCAGATCTCTGTGGATTAAGACACATGTTGTCAAAGTCATAGTTTAGTCATCACAGGACTGTCTCGTGCAGAAATTAAACCTTTACATGATGATTCCCTCTCTTCATTCAGAGGATTCGTGGCTCACTTGAAATTTATTCAGAATTCAAACACTCATAACAGGAAGGCTCTTGTTAGCTGGGGCTCGGTGTTGTGATTCGAGGCCTCCTGGTTCCTCTGCATTCCTGACGCTCCGTGGAATATTCCAGCATTCCTCGTCACTTTCACTGTCGCTGCTTCTCCCAAACTTTTCATATCAGTTCATCGTTAGACATTGTCTCTTCTCGATCCTCTCAAAGTGTTTGTTTTCTAACAGTTAGATTCCTGCAGACTCTCAGTCTTAAAAATCTCCTTAAAAAGTCTCGATTTACTTAGATTGTCCTTATCAAATTCATTTAGTCTTTTTTCCAGAGGGATGCTAGAAAATGGTAATGTGGAAAAAAAAAATTATGGCAGTGTCATGTTCTCGTTGTTATCCCAGTTCTCTTTGTGCTCATATTTAACTCTTATTTCCACATTTCCTACCAAACTAACGTCCATAAATATTCTTTTAAATGAACAAATACTGAACCAACATTATATTTATTGATATATTGGCCACACATATTGGCAAATTACAAGGGTTTGATTTTTGCAAGAGTTAAATGCTGTTTATTCTTGTTTTACATCTGTTCTTTGCAAAAAGATTTTGTAACACTGAAAGAAACAAGTTCATTTTTCTTAAGTACAGAGCTTGTGCTCTTGACCTGAAATATTGCCAACAGTGATAATGAATTAAAAAATATCTGCATATCGGATATCAGCAAAAACCCAGTAATTATCCAATAATTAAAATATTCTCATGTTGGAACCACTTGGTATTTGGGGTGTGGGGGTTTATGAATAATACAAAAAAGCTTTAAACTGCAGTTTCTCTGCTTTCTTGATATTTTTCTACTGAGTTTGGGCAGATTTTTTGAAATTATGATTTAGTTTACGTGCCCTTTTTCCATCCATCCATTATCTGCGTCGCTCATCCCTTTCGGGGTTGTGGGGTATGGATTTTTATTAATGTAGGGGTGACCATGAATCTCACCCACTTTGCTGATATCTCCAAATGCATCATCCCAATACCGATACCAATATTTTTCATCAAGAGCGTGAAGTCTTTACAAAAATGGGACGTTTTTTTGAGTAAGGGACATTTAAAAAAAAAAAAAACATTTCCCTCTCTAAAATTTGAACCTCTTGATTTTTAAATGTACCCATGCAGTGATGATAAGATGAAGAAGTATGGTGCATTTGCATCTTTTGCTAATTTTGCTGCCAATTTGTATGGCTGATATATCAGCTGTAAATATCAGCAAAAACTTTGACATCAGCCGATACGATATTCAACTATTTACACCAATGTCTACCTATACAGATGTCGAACTGATAAAATTGTGCACCCCTTATGTAAATATTTGAAACATCATTAAGGCGTATGCCATAGCTGCCCTTAATTAACAGCATTAATAATTAAAATTATTTTTATGTATCCGTGAACTGAAATGATTTAAAGCTAAAATATAATTATTATTGTTATCCATGAATTTGCAAATTTACTGTTTTACGAAAAACAAAAAACTGAAAAAATAGTAAAGTTAATTCTGAAGATGTCAGATTGTAGTTATTTAGTTGCATTCCTGAACAGAAAAATCAGTTTTTGTGGTTTAATGTTCTGTTTGATTGTTCTGTCTCAGTGAGACTCATTTTGGATAAAAAGGTGAATTCAGTGTAAAATTCTCAGTCCTGTTCAAAATGTTTGTCCAACAACAAAAACATCTTCAGTTTAAAAAAATTTTTTTTAAGATTTCTTAAATCTTAATATTTTCTATGGCAGGTGGTGTGTAAACCTGTTCAGCTCTGTAGATGAATCAGCTCTGAGTCTTTAGCGCCTCCTGGTGGCTGCTGGGACCTTCAGAACCACTTCACTAAGTAAAGCTATGAGTGAGCTAAGATGAGATATTTTTTTTTCCAATAATATTTAACTGAAGTTTATGACTACAAAAATGCAGTTTTATCACAGATCATACTTCACTTTCATGGATGCATCTCAAGGTTTAACAAACGGATAAACAACAAAAAAAACAGCTATACAAAATGAAATAAATGGATAAAATAAACAGAGCTTCTCTAAATCCAACAAGGCTGTTCAATTTGAAAAAATAAAGAAAATCAAAGTTGGTTTTTAACATAATCGATGAAGGATTTCCACATTTTTTAAGCCCATGTTGTTTGGCTTTCTGGATGTATGTTATTTTTTCTAATGGGAGAGTTAAGGAAATGCTACCTTCAATTAAAAATGAGGAAACACAGGAGCTAAGACTAAAATGAAAAAAACAAGCATGACAGGAATTTAGATTAAAAAATTCTGTAGGAAAAATAAACCAATCGATAAATAAATAAAATAAAGTTTAAAATACTAATATGGTAAAATGGAATAGCCAACCAAATGCGTAGTAAAATCTGCTAAAGAAGGATAATGAAAAGGAAATTAATCAACAGTGAATAAAATTCTGAACAATAAATCTGAATTGAAATGGCAAAATTAAACAGATGAGGAGGATCAAAATAAATAAATAAATAAGATGAAATAATAATAATAAATAAAGTCAGCTAAAAGCCAGGCTAAAAAGGTAGGTCTTGAGTTTGCTTTTAAAAATATGAACAGTAGGTGCTGCCCCAGTAATTGTGTTTGTGTTGTTCTGTGTCTGTTTGTGTGTTGATCTGTTTGTGTTTTTCTTTTTGTGTTCTGTTTGTGTTTGTGCGTTGTTCTGTTTGTGTGATGTTCTGTTTGTGTTTGTGTGTTGATCTGTTTGTGTTTGTTTGTTTATCTGTTTGTGTTTGTGTGTTGTTCTGTTTGTGTGTTGATCTGTTTGTGTTTGTGTGTTGATCTGTTTGTGTTTGTGTGTTGTTCTGTTTGTGTGTTGATCTGTTTGTGTGTTGATCTGTTTGTGTTTGTGTTTATCTGTATGTGTGTTGTTCTGTTTGTGTGTTGTTCTGTGTGTTTGTGTGTTCTGTTTGTGTGTTGATCTGTTTGTGTTTGTGTGTTGTTCTGTTTGTGTGTTGATCTGTTTGTGTGTTGATCTGTTTGTGTTTGTGTTTATCTGTATGTGTGTTGTTCTGTTTGTGTTTGTGTGTTGTTCTGTTTGTGTGTTGTTCTGTTTGTGTTTGTGTGTTTATCTGTATGTGTGTTGTTCTGTTTGTGTTTGTGTGTTGATCTGTTTGTGTGTTGATCTGTTTGTGTTTGTTTGTTTATCTGTTTGTGTTTGTGTTGTTCTGTTTGTGTGTTTATCTGTATGTGTGTTGTTCTGTTTGTGTTTGTGTGTTGATCTGTTTGTGTGTTGTTCTGTTTGTGTGTTGATCTGTTTGTGTTTGTGTGTTTATCTGTTTGTGTTTGTTGTCCAAACAGCTCCCCAGGTGCCTCCGCTGAGCTCTCGTAATGGCGGTCGGGACGCTCCTCCTCCTCCACCTCCGTACCGCGTCAGCTCTTCAAACTCGGAGTCCCACAGCCGCGTGGGGAAACCTCCTCCTCCTCCCTCCTCTTCCTCCTCTTCCTCATTGAACTCCTCCTCCCGAACCCCGGCTGGACCCCCTCCGCCGCCCCCTCCCATCCGGAACGGCCACTCCTCCATCTCCTCCTCCAAGTCCATCATAGGTGAGTCTGGATCACCCTCATGCTCCTGCCTGAAGGTCGGCGGGTCGTTGATGGTTAAACGTGATTACCTTTCAGTGAACTTTGACCCATTATGTGTTTGATTTGGTTACTGTTTCGATTTTAACGATTCTGGTTCTGCTCATCGATTCAGGTGAAACATTTTACAAGTCTGTTAAATAATTATAGGTATAACATAAAAAGCTTGGATTAATAGAGAATACCAACATGTTGGACATCTTTAACCTAATGTTTATTTAAAGAGTGACAGTATTGATCTTCAATTTGATTAAATGCACGTGTTTTTTTTTTTTTATAAACTTGCTAAAATATCAGTTTGTTCCTTTTTCATTTCGCTCACTCTCATGTCTGTTTTTACTCCTCAGATGATTTTGAATCCAAATTTAATTTCCACCCAATTGAAGACCTTCCACCCCCAGAGGAGTACAGGCATTTCAACAAGGTCTACCCCAGCAAGAACAACAAGGGTACGAGTATTTATGTTTTTATAATGAGTCCATATTCTGCTGTTTCAGGTTTTATACGGCCTTCAATCAATCACTCAAATTTTATTTATATGTTACAGTTCATGCAAATTCAATTCCAGTTCAAAGTGCTTTACACTGAGACAAAAAATATTTACAAAAGATAAATATATATATATATTTGTAATGATAATAATCATTTTCTACCCAGCAAAAAAAAATGCAGAGGTTCATCTTTGTTGACCTACTTCCGTGGTGGTTTGCTAGAGATTAGATGTTCATGAACGAGTCAAGACTTATGAACAAAATTTGTAGGCAATTTAGATTTAAGAATGGCTCCAAATGAACAGCTTACTCACAATTGTGATTTGGTTCTCAGTGTTCACTTCTAAGAGCTGTTAAAAAGATTTAAGTCGTTGGTGAACGTCACATCTCTGGGGCAAACCACCGCTGAAGTAGGTGAACAAAACAAAGCCTTTGTTTAGGAGAAGAAAATAATATGAAGATAGTAGAAGATAATGTAACATAACTGTGTAAAAACAAGTCACAACAAGCACACATGTGTTAGCCTGCCTCTGCCTACAGTCCAATGACTGTAGGCAGAGGCAGGCTAACACTTCCTGTTGACTCCCAGTGTTTGAGCTAAGCTAATTAGCGTTGGGCAAGCTCTGCCTGTTTACTGCAGGCACAGTTGAAAAAATTGAGTCTATCTGCTTGTCATGGACCCGTGAGCAAGGCAAGACACAAAAACAGCAAAAAAGTTGGAGTATCCCTTTAATGTTTACTTTTCCTATGTGGCGTTGTCCATCTTGTGTTCACATCCTGTGTGCTCCTCTCTCCTCCTTCCTCTCCTTCAGCCATGATGCGAGGAGCCCCCCCAGCTCCACCCGTGGGGAGGTGAACCGACTTCAGCTCAGGACTTAAACTCTCAGTCAGCCGACAAGATGGACGCTCCGTCGATCGGTCTGTCTGCGGAGGGTGACGGAGCACTCAAACACACCACCGCACACACTCACACATTAACACTAAGACCACCAGCTGGAATGCAACGTTAACACTACGACACCGTTCAGGTTCAACACTACTCAGCGATCACCTTCTGTCTTTGCACGAGTGAAGTGAAAAAAAGAAAAAACACAGGAGGGAGGTGAGGAACGGACTCGACCTCGACTGTGACCAGCTCGACTTCTCCTCCGCTGACTGGACGAAGATCTGATACATATCAGGACCAAATCTGCGCATTCCTTCTTCTTTTGTTTTTAATGCATATTCATGATGATAGTAGTAACGGTGATTTTCATGATTCTGACTTTTACTTGGTTTGATTTTATTATTTTTGGTGTCAGCGGTAGTTTGTGGAGGGAACACTTCGGATGGAAACTGCTGAGTTTATATTTCAGCAGATTATTTCCCACAGAAAAAAATGATGCCATGAATGTGGGGCTTGTTGACGGTTATTTTTTTTGAGCATTTTTTGTTTGTTAGTTTTGTCTTAAATAGCCATTCCATCAGTGCCAGGCGAGGGTGCGTTTGAATCTGTGTCAGTGTGCCAAAAGCAGGTGGAGTCAAATGAGCGGAGGTTCTAAACATGGCTCTGTACGTGTATGATCGGCATGTTTTACATTCTCTCTGATCGTGCATTACTTGACAGAAACCTGGTCTTTTTATTTGACATTTAAAGTGGGATTATTACCTTTTTTGTCCCCCTTGCATTCCTGTATTTGGTGGGGGGTTGTTTTTCCAATTTCAGGCGATGTTGCACGGCAGCTTCACTGCAAAACCGAAACACTGTGCATGCTGCTTTTAATGCACTTATGGTAACAGAAGACTTAAAAACATGTACATAAATAAACATGACACTTAATTCCTAATTTTCTCCTAACCGCTGGCAACACCCTAGACGATTTTCTACTATTATTCGTTTATGAAATTGTTGGAGACTTAAGTCGAAATCCTCTTTACTCTCACACTAGATGATCTACTCTGACAATAAAACTGCACACCTGAATTTTTTTAATGGAGTTTCCGTAGACATGAAATCTGGCAGAATGTTCTGTATCAAATGTGACCTCAGGAGGGGAAATGGATGACATTGTTAGCCAACTCTCCCAACACTTGTCCTATTTTGCTGCATGAAAAGAAAAGGGTTTGACACCATGTCCTGACTGAGCAAGAACGTTGGATGTTGCACTGCATCCGTTAAAAAAATAATAATTAATGCCATGCTTCCCCTCGTTAACAGAACACCGAGTGCTTTTTCTTTCCAAGTGTCAGGCTGGTGAATACACAACTCTCTGTGAGCCAAATGAAGTTTCTCCCTCCGTGTTAAAAGTGAAAGTAAATCATTTCACTCACTTCACTGCTCTGTTTCCACAAAGTGTAACAGATGAACAAGCTCTGCTGAGAGAGAAAAGTCCAAGAAATTTTTAAAAAATCCCTACAGCACCTCTTTAAAGTCCATCTTCTCTCTCTCCTCGTCCATGTTGACACGAGTGACAGAGAGGAGAATAGAAACGGGGTGTGGAGGCTAACATTTAGGACATTCAACCGTGATTCTTTTATTCATTTTATACCAGCTCTGTTTGTCACAGTCCCACTTTGACCCAGCTTCCTTGCTGATCTAAGGGGCAGAACTGAAACACAAGAAGCGCCTGTGGAGCAAGGCAGCATCTACATGCTTGTGGCGAGTAAAAAATGAAGTCAAAATAAGGATGTTGAGTGAATACAGAGGTCTTGCTGCTCCCAGATTAGGAAAGGGTTAATGCAAATGGCAACATCTAGAGCTGAAAAATGAAGCCAATGCTAAAGTGCCAAACACTGCAGGAAACACAGAGGCTACAAGATTGAGGATGTATGTTTTAAACAGGCCAAATAACATATACAGCCTGGTTCAGTGAACAGCTTTGTTCTGAATATATTAAGGATTTCCATCTTTGGGTAGTTTGGGACATGATTGACGTGGCGTCACTATTGGTCAGACGATGTCAAGTCCCGCCTCAATCTGCCTCTGCGTCTGTCGGTACGTTGATCCAAAGTTAGGCTGTTAGGACGTTAACAGTATGGCTGCCGAAACAATGTTACATCGACTTCATCAGACGCCGAACATCACATGGCGTTGTCCAGTTCTTCTAAAGTCAGTGACTCAAACCCAAACCTTTGCTGAAGATTGTCTAGTGTGTTGCCGGCTCCTCCTCCAATCACAATGTGGCCCTGTAGCTCAAACTGAAAAACAGTTTTTATTTTGGACCAAGAAAGGTTGACGTAGTTGCAGGGTCGTGTTTATAAGGGATCATTGGAAAGCTTTTCATGCTGGGAAGCCGGTTTAAAGGTTTTCCTAATCCATCATTTTCTTTTGCTGCTGGTTTCCTTTAGATAGAAGGACTGTTCGGCCAGAGGAGCTGTACTGATATATCCTTTAAATGCTATGCAAGGAGCTGTTAATGCAGATTGTAGATGGTAGATATAAACCAAAAAGACAAAAAAAAAAAAAAACAGAACACTCAAGTGCCAGAGAACAGTCTAAGCAGAGGGAGGTTCTTACCTTTAAAACACTATTAAAATATTTTAAGTGAACACCAGGAGAGTTTGTTCAGGTCAGATTCTCAGTGATGCAGCGCCTCCTTCTGGTCATGCCTTACACTAAAATCTGTTGTCACGCTCATCGGTACCTTTTTGTTTTTATTTTTCTCTGTAGGGGGAAGATGATGACGACAAAGTAAATAAAGGAGTTTATTTGAAAATGCAATAAATATTGTACATTTCCATTAAGGAATAAGGTAACCATAGCTGATGATCTATTTTTATGTTGTAAAAAGCTGTAATATAGGAAAGAGAGATGATTATAACGGTGATCCAGGCGCGAGCTCTGGAGACCTTCTCTGGACGTTTTTGGCCATAAAGGTGTGAATGAGCCGAGTGGATGTGAGCGCGGGGGTTTGACAACGAGCCAACTTTTTGGGGATACTGTTTTATTTTTGTGTAACATTAAAATGTTTGGGTCACAGAAACAACTGATGGAGGCTCACTTCCTGTCACCTGGACAGCTTCCTGTCCCCTCCTGTCCTCACCTCGTCCACTCTGAGGAGCAAGAACTCTGTGGTCATGTCATGTTAATCAATCATGTTTTTATCTTTTGAAATAATTTCAAATAAATATGGGGAAAGGGTACCTGCAGCACGCTCTTTGTTTTCTTGTTCCCTGACTGTCATGTAAAAATTTTAATATGTGGATATTGACACAATTTATTAACAACTTTAATATTTACTGTACGTAACCAGCGACAGGCCTTGTGATGAAGACATTTTTTTTATTATGGATTTTAAAATCATCATTGTAAGGAGCATTTCTTTGTTTGCTGTAAGTAAGTTAAATGTTGGAGTACCTGTTCACAGCAACGATTTAAAATTAATTATTTGTGATTATTTGGCCCCCTGGCCCTTCGTCGTCACCCTGCAAAACGTTAAGATATGATACTCAGTAATGTTAAAATGTTATATGTTATTTTTTGTGTATTTCACAATTAAACATAAACAGGAATTCAGTGGACTCGACTGAATGACATGAGCAAAGTAAAATAAGCAGACATTTCTGCTAATCTTCATTTTGAAGCGATTTTATGCATTTAAAACACTTTCTAAACAGCCATAGAATACAAACGTGGGTTCAAGTCATTAATTTATATCTAAAATTATGAAATATATCACATGAAATTAGCATTTCAGTCACTTCAGTTAATTTTTGTAGTAAGTATTGTTCTTATTATGTTGTTATTGTTACTCTAAATATCTATATACATATCATATTTTGCTCCCTTTAATGTTTACGGCATGTTGCTTCCTCTTTGGTCCTCCTGAGCCTGCTGACATAGTTTTTTTTTTTTGCCACTATGTTCTGCATCATTGTACAGCACAATTTACCCAAGAAAAGACCAAAGACTCACAACAATATTAAGCATGTTTAATTTTTTTATTGAGAGAAACTGTAAAAATCAGATGAGCCCACCTTACATCTAATGACTGCAGTCAGAGGGGCTCTGCAACACCAGAATGACTCCCAAGATTTTACTGATTTTGGAAGTTTGCCTGCGACTTTAATAAGTGCAGGGAATGTCATTAGGAGTGAGGCCAGCTTCCCTTTTTCTTTCAAATCTATGACTACATTTTACAGAGCTGTAGCTGGCCTGTTTTGTGTGGTTGTAGGCAGGAACTAACACTAACTAACTTGTAATAATTAACATTTAATTTTTCCATTCCATGTAATGGCAACAAATTCAGGTCTGTAGAGGTTAAGTGATGTGTTTTAAAAATAAGAGCCATGGATAAACTCAATGTAATGTTAAAGTTTGGACACATGAAGGGACTCCCAAGCGCTCAAATGCAGCACAACTGAAGTGTTTGTAGGAGGAAATGTATATGTTTTATTATCATTATGTGCTTACATTGTTGCCATTGGTTTACTTATATGTTTCCTCTTGTCTGAGAAATACTGTGATGCTTCGATCATGAGAGTCTCAACCTGCAAAAACCAGCGAGTATCACCAAAAACTCACAGCAGAGAAGAAAAACAACTCACATCTCTGAGGAGAGGAAGATGGCCTGACCTTGTAAAACATTGCTTTTGTGAATAAATACTATTGGCTGAGCTTGTTGTCATGTAAAAACCCTGCATAGATGATGGGGTGTGGTTTGACTGTTCAAAAGTCTGAATTTTAGAGTCAGTCCTTCAGTCAGAGGAAGTTGCCTGCGTTGTAAACGGACTTCTTGTGCAAGTAAAAGATTCAAAGACAAATCACTTCTGTTTTCTTTCCATCTGAACTGCTAGTCAGGAGCAGTGGGGTTAAATTTTCCTGACATGTTGTCAACCTGCTTTGGGAACATCCTTATTCTGAACAATTTGATATCGAGTGTGAAACCAGAATCAGTTAAGTTTTAAGTCCAGGCAAACTTTTATGAAATACTGAACTTGGTATCACAGTCAAAAGAAAAAAATCATCATTTGTTAAGCTTTTCATTTATTTTTTAATATATGTAGTTGTTATGACAAAAGAAACTACAAAACATCCCCGAAGACAAACTCATGTAACAGAACCGTAAAGTACGAGTACATAAAAACCTTCTCAATGTCAATAACTTGAGTAAATGTTAACTACACGCTCCCGCGCTTACTTGGCATTTATCTAGGCCGTCTCTTTACCCCTCCAAAATGGCGCCGGTGTGGACGGATCGCCTCCAACAGTTTTCCCGGGCTTTTTTTGAGTGACGTCATAGACGTTCGCATCAGCCAATGAAATCCTCGCATTAGATGGGTACGTAAACGTGCTGCAGATGAATGAAGAAGTGTCTGACTGAGGTGGCTCTCCTCTGGGAGTGAGAAGTTTGAACTTTTAGACAAAAAAAGGACTATTTTCACCATGTGGGCCTCTTTAGGAGCTTCAGACCAGGTAAGACTATGACATGCATCCTTCTTGAAGAAAACCGAGAAGAAATAGGGTGGTGTAAAGCGACAGCAGTGCATTTATGAAGATATGAGGTTAAATATTTCATGCTTTTCAGTCAAAGAAACTTGTTACTCAATGTGTTGTGTTAAAATTCACATTTCATGAAATGGGGACAAACTCTTCCCCATGTGGATTAATCAAATACTTTTTCAGTGTTGGGGTCATGAATCATCTCAGCGTGGTTTTATACTTTACCAACATGGAAGGAGTCTATTTCACTCAAATGCAGCTCTGAAATTGTAGATACTCTGTTTTCTGACTGTCTGTAGTCTAATGCCATTTGTCGAGCACTTAATCTGACTTTCATTAAGCCGGAGAGTTTCACTATCTACTGTGAGAAGGCTGTGATGGTTTTGTGAACAACAGTTGAGTAATTTTATTTTATTCTTCTGATTAAAACGGAAATATCTGCACATTTCAAATCAGATGGTGCGTTCAAAGAGTGATGGGAAAAGCGGATAATACATCTGAGGAGGAGGTTTTCTTCCATTCCTACTTTTTTTTTAAGGAAGTCTGGAGAGCTTTGGCTGCTTATTAAAAATATACAGCAGAAACATAATGTGTTAGGGATTCACGATATTATCGGATGAATATTGGTATCAGCAGATGTTTCCTTAAAAGGCTGATTATCGGGCTCGGTATGTGTGAAATTTTCTTTTTAATTCTTCCAGCCGACATTTTGGCCTCTGAAAAACTCCGTGAGAACAGATATTTAAAACTGAAAATATATGTGCAGTACTTTAGTAAATTTATTTGGTTATCGTCACCAATGCCTTTAAGCCAAGTTAACTGTTGGATTTGTGGGGCACGTGCACAACCTGCCGCCTTTTTTCTTTTATTATGACATCGCGCAAACACATCGGTGTTTCAGAATCTTTATTCTAACATTCACCACAGAGGTGAAGAGAGGACGGAAATCGTAACAATGGTGTGATAGTTTTTCAAAAAAAAAGGCTCTGAAGGTGATCAATGGGAGGTGTCAAAACAAAGTGGGCGTGTCAGGTGATACAGCGCCGCCATTTTGGCGCCATGTTTGAGTTTTGCCTCACGGAGCAGAAGCGGAAATAGTCCGTGAGCGAGCTGAGTTTGCCGGCAAACTTCTTATTTGGGAACGAATTTTCACTACATGTGACAGCTTCAGGACGAAGACAAATTCACTAAATGATTGTAAGAATGGATCGTAAGATGATCGCCGTCTTTATCTTCACTGTCTGCATGTCTTCGTTTGGTCTCTCCAGCGGTGAGTTGATGTCCTGTTTTTCTATCAGCCGCATCACAGGCTTTAAGACAGGTCTCTGTGTCCCGCACTCTGATCCACCTGAACTTATTCCTAAACTTACTCCCTTTTTTGTTTCTGACTTAATGTTTGTTCAGTTCAACAACAAACCAGTTAGAAGAGCCTCAGTGACTCCAGAAAACCGAAAGAGTTAAAAACATGTCACAGTTTAAAGCTGAATTAATGCTTCATTTTTAGGTCTCATCGAAGCTCCTCTTGTACAAAAACTGTCTTATACAAACATTAGATTATCTTACTTTCGTGTTAAACTAGAACAAACTCAGTAATTATTTATGTCTGAAATTTGGGTTTGGGTTGGATGTTTTTTGCCCTGTAACCCCAAAGTCTCATTTGTCAGTATTTGTCCTCTTACCATGATGGTAATACACTGAAGATGAACAGGAGTCTGTGTGTAGGGATGTCAAAGGTCATATTTATCTTAATGGTTTTGTATTGTTGGTTTTGTTGACTTCTACAGTATGTTTACTGCACTTGAATTTCAGACTTTCCTCTATTCTCTCACACATGCCCCCATAATCCATCTGAGCTCTCTGTTAGAGCTCCTGTCACTTCACAGAGGAATCAGCATTTCTTTGACCATGAAGACAAAACTTTAATATTTACTTTTGATAATCAGGCTATTTTTGTGCCGGCTTTTGTTTGTTAGTTTGTAATCAGGTTATCAGTGTTTTTCAAAAAGAACGTGGTACCTATTTAATGAAAAAGTGTTTTTGTTTATTAGTTTGTTTGTTTGTTTTTTACACCAGGTCATATTACAGCACCAAAGGGTATTGTGTTTTCTGATTATTATTGACATACAGTTATGGGTTTTGAGAGTCTGAGCACTAATCTCATGTTACATTTATATTGTCTGAACATTTTTAATCTTTTAAAGGTTGTCAGGATTAGCCCGTGTTCTGTTTGTGTTTATCTCTTTAAATGTAATTTTCTGGTTAAATTTATTCTGACATGTTTACAAAGTCTTGTTTGTCAATGTGTTTGTGTTAATTATTGATTCTTTAGGCTTAAATTTAGACAAAAAGATGCCTTTGTTAGTGAGGCTGTCAAAGGTTTTTGTTTTTTTTATCTATGTTGTGTCATATTACACAAGTAAAGTGGATCGTTTCTTGTACTCTAATTCTAGTTCGTGTACAGTAGCAGGTTTTTGAAGATAAGTGAGTGCAGTCTGGATGTGATCGGTCCAATCACTGAGTCTGTGATCCAGCTCCTGTCAGCCTATATATTTTTAACCTCATCCTTCATTTTCACACAGAGGAGCTCTTCGTACAGTGTTCATCATCATGTTTGAACAGACGACTCTTGTTCAGAAAAGTTTATCTGTGTGTTTTTGTTTCCTCAGGAGCCCCTCAGCTCACCTGTCCAAGTCAGACCGTGTCTGCAGTGGAGGGCGAGAGCGTCACCGTACGAGTGTCCGTGGATCCTCAGAGTGACATGAGGGAGGACCGAGTGAACACTGAGAGGGCTGACCTCAAAGACGTGTTCGTCCACATCTACGACAGTCGTCACTACTACAATTACCTGCAGGCTGCAGAGTACAAGAACAGAACAAGTCTGAGTGAGGAGGACCTGATCAGAGGAGTCCTGGACCTGGAGATCAGGAACCTGACTCTGAACGACAGTGGATCATACCGAGTCTCCTCCTCGAAACATGGGATTGACTGCACTTTCAGCATCAGCGTTGGTGAGCATCCTGTGATTTTAATCAGAGTAAGAAATGATGGTGTTCAGATAAACCTTAAAGATGTGTTGTTCAGCTGTTTCTGTCTGTTTTTATCATTCAAATGAACATTAACGTGTTGACCTGTTTCTTTTCTTTTCAGCAGCTAAAGTGAACTCATGGGACGGAGCTGAAGGTAAAGATCTTCTTCTCTGAATGTCTTGAATTAAACTCTGACTGCTGGGGCTGCATGAGAGTTACTGTCATTCAGACGCTCCAGGATTTTGGACTTTTTTCTGACTGTTGTGGCAAAAATGTGATGATGCAGCAGTTTTCTTAAAAGTTCCTCTGTTCAGAGACTTCATCTCTCAATAACATTTAACAATAAATCATTTTACAACTGTTTCTGCTGTTTTAAGCCCCCACAAATACAGACAACAGTATTTAAAGTGAAATATTCCTACATTGTGTCATATTACGTGACTAAAGAGGATCACTTTGTCTTCATTTCATCCTTGTGCATCCCTAGAGGTAAATTTTACTAGTTTGGACTTTCTTTTGTGAATAATTCTGGTTGTGTTGGTGCGATTGTTATCAAATTTGGTCAGGGTGTGTATTTTGGGAGTATTTTTCATGATATTTTAGGAAAAAATATTAAGTCTTTAATACACTTTATAAATCAAAAAACACCTGAAGTCCCTCAGGTTATTTTTTACCATATTAACTGACTCTCATTTAAACCAGTGTTTTTTGATTACACTGCCTTTGCATTTTGATATATTAGTATTATTTCATTCTTTGGTGTTAACATCCCTTCAAAATATTTTAAATATATGTGTTTCTTTCAGCTAAAGTGAACTTATCGGACAGAGTTCACGGAGCTGAAGGTAAAGATCTTTTTCTCTGAATGTCTTGAATTAAACTCTGACTGCTGGGGCTGCATGAGAGTTACTGTCATTCAGACGCTCCAGGATTTTAGACTTTTTTTTGACTGTTGTGGCAAAATTGTGATGATGCAGCAGTTTTCTTAAAAGTTACTCTGTTCTGAGACTTCATCTGTCAATGACATTTAACAACAAATCAATTTGAAACTGTTTCTGCTGTTTTAAGCCCCCCCCCCCCCTTTCTCAGCCACCGTACATATCCCTGAAAGAAGTGCATGTAGGAGGCGTGTTGCAAAGTGACATCACTTTGCAACACGCCTCTCTCTTGTAGCCTGCAGACAGACCCGAATCGTTTTGGCCGGGACAACATTCCTCTGCCTCTCCAAACTGAGCTCTGTGACTAGTCGAATGGGACAGTAATGAACCTAAATGATGGATGCCAACCGCCGTAACACTGAATAAGAAGAAAAAGCGTCCTGAGAACTGCCACCTACAGTAGCCTGGGTTGCAGTTGTTGCGAGATAAAGAGCCCACAGCAGCAACAAACCAAGAAAAACAAAGTGCTTATTTTAGATTTCTTTTACACCTGTCTAAAAATGTAAGGGATACTGGAGCTTGGTTGGGGTTGTGGGACGGCTCGCAGCGGGCTTCCCTTTTTTTCAAAGCCAAAACTTGACAGGTAATCATTCTCCAGCGTACTTGGATCCCTCTAAGCTCGGCCACGCGCGATGAATCAGGGTCATTGCACGCCGGCAAAATGTACGCGCAGAACAGCAGTTCTGGATTTGATTTGTTTAATAAATTTGGTGCCGATTGCTGTGATTGGTTGGTGTTTTCCCTGTTTTACTCCTGTTTGAGACAGCGGCTATTTTCGCTCTCTTTTAAGAACACATCATGCATTGATTGCCATCGGGACATAACGATCATTTTAACCAGTATAACAAAAAGTGTATCTGAATAAAATTACTAACCCCACCTTTAAATGAGTTCATTCTTGATTTTTAATGTTTTAATAGAAAGACTCAAATTTGATGACAAAGTGCCTTTTTTCAGTTTGGCTGCAGAAAACATCTTTTTTCCTTCGTTGTGTCATATTATGTGACTAAAGAGGATCACTTTGTCTTCATTTAACTCTGTTGCTCTTTTCTGTTTTAGGTCATTCACAAACTGAGATGCTCCTGAAAACTGTACTTCCGGTCACAGTTGTTTCATTTATCATCGTTGCTGCTGCTGTGATTTACCTGTGGAGATCAGGACAGATCAGTGAGTAAACTCTTTCCTCCTATCTACATGTCATTACCCCCCCAAGGAGGTTGTGTTTTTGCTGCTGTATGTTTGTTTGTTTGCAAGATGACACAAAAACTACTGGACAGATTTCACTGAAATTTTCAGGACGGTTTAATAATGGTCCAACTTAAAAAAGATTAGATTTTGATGGTGATCCAGATAACCACCATTGAACGATAATTTGTGCTCAATAACTGTCAAACTAATGATGATTTCAACAGAGTGCTAAGTGTGGGTTTTCAGGGTCATGAATCACATTATTGTGATGGTAACTTGATCATAGAACTTTTGCTTATAGATGTAACAGCAATGTGTGAGCTACCTTGGCAGAGGTTTGTGCTTTTCTACTTTGTTGTGTTGTTATCTCTGGAGAACATGGGTGTCTGAAGCCATGTCCACACTGAAGCCTGGAGTTTAGAGAACAGCTGTTTGTCTTTGTTTGGTTCTTCTGTCCAAACGACGTCTTCATCTTAAACTCATGTTTCTGGAAAGTCCTGCCCGGGTAGAGATCATCTAAACTCCAGAAGTAGGAGTGTAAGAAAGTATTGATGTTGTTTGTGAAATGATTTCATGTTGATAAAGTCATGTCCGTTTTAAACCTGCTAACAGGGGACACGTTTGACTGAGGACATTTTGTCTCTTTGTCCTGAAATTTGTCGTCCTTTTGTAGACTGTGATTACAAAACACTGTGGACTGTGTTTAGCATCAATTCTGTCTAAACGACCATGACGTGGTTTAATCACCCTGATTTTTCATGTTTCTGTAAATTAGTTATTTACCACATCTGCAAGCAGCCTGAATGTTTTTTAATAACACCTGGAAAGTGCTTGAAAAGTGCTTGAATTGGACCTTAGACTAGGAGCACCAACCCTGCCCCCCTGCTGCTGTCTCCCTCTCAGTGTGCATGCCCCCTCCTCACCAATATCCCTCCTCTGATTCTCCCTCTGAAGCCATGTTTAAAGTCAGGGCTCAGCCTCACAGCGGCCCAAATATTGAGGCTCTAAACGGCAGCTTGAATGGGGCAGAGCGGAGGTGTGTCAGGGCACGCTGCACACATCCACATGTGGATCCAGGAGTTTGTTGACAGATCTGATATTTAGCCTGACAGCTCACTTTCCCTCATGTTCATGAAGAACTGGGCTAAGATGCCTCGGCAGAGGTTTGTGCTCTGGGAGCTTCTAGTTGGTTCTGAGATCAGCAGGTCCAGTTTAGATGGAGGACCATCCATCAGCTGGAACATCTGTAATTACTCACTGATGCATGGATTTGACCTCATCTGATGGACTTTATCAGCTGCTGCATAACCTGACTGGTTGGATTCAAGTCTCCATCCTGCTCTTTATTTTCTGGATAACTTTTGACACACTGTCTGTTTTCTTACAGGGAGAGTGTGGCCAAGGGTCAGAGGCAGAGTTTGTCTCTTTTTTGGAGGGTCACAGGGTCAAGCTCCAGATCCTGAAGGAGTTCAGAGGGACGACGTCGATCCTCAGAATCTTCTGAGCAGCGTGTGACTGAGCATGAATTTAGTGCTGAAGGAAACTCTCCTTCAGCATCAGCAGCATTAACAACATCTGCTGCCTTGGTCCTTGAAAAAGGGCCTCATGTTGACTCCTGTTTCTGCACAAGTTTCAACCAGTTCAGAGTGATGACGGTGAATCTCAGGTTGCCCTCAGCAGCACGTGAATGTAGTGCTGACCCTCTGCCTCAGCGCTGACTTGCAGACTTTTCTTTCCAAGATTATGTCAAGCAACGCCCTTTTCTCTGAGTCCAGAATTTTCATCTGTCCTTTGTGACTGGTACAACCCTGGTTCGATGGTTTTAAAGGCGCTTTGTTAATCTAGTCTGGTACACCAGGTGTCCTGTTCCAGGTTTCTACTGGATGTTTCTCTCATCCATCAGAGCAACAGTTCACTGACAATGTTTGAAGAGCAGAGCCTCAAGAAGAGAGAAACCATCACATCTGGCTCAGCTAATTTTTTTAAAGGATAAATCTGCTGGAAACTGTTCTATCATCCCAAAAAGATTAAGTGATATTTTTAATATTTGAAGTATTTATTATTAAATGGATTGTGTGTTTTAGGTAAATTGAAGCCTTTAGAAAAATATGCATTTAGCATTAATGTGATTGTTTCGAATGTCCAGTTTTGTTTTGTTTTTTTAACTATGATGCTGTATCCTGTCTATTTATCATATCTAAAGCTTTGTGTTGTGTCTGCATAAATAAAGATGTCTGAATTGAATTTCATTGAATGATTGTCATTTTCAGGCTGTTGTGTGCTTGTGCTGTTGACTCTTTTTTACAGTTTGTGTTGTTGGATATAACCCAAACTGCACTTTGACTCTTAAATGTGCATATCGACTGTTTATTTTGTTTATCAATTACAATTGAAATGAGTCAGATGTCTTGAATTTTGCTTGTTTGCTGAAAGTAAAAGTATTTTTGTGGTGATGATGAGTCACAGCGTCTAGCTGATGATGTCACAACAGAAATAAAACACTGGGTTTTATGTGTTCACGTTATCTTTGAATCTGAATAAAACAAAAATAATGTTTTTCTGGGGGAAGCTGCAGATTAAATGCATCAATTAAAGATCCAGGGAGATGTTTTTGACACTCAAAACAACACTGAAATTAATTTCTTGGGGCCACAGAAGCTTTAACAGAATAATAATGCTGTAATGGTTGTCAGTGGTCCAACCTGAAGATTTTATTCCATCATTTTGATTTATTTTACTTGTTTGTTTTAAAGATGTTTGGATCAACAGACTGTACAGAGTTGGACATGAATGGGGGCCCAATGCAACATCTTTTGGAGGGGCCCAAAGTGTGTGGAGGGCCCGTGGCTTTGTCCAGCACTGCGTCCTGTCCCCCATGCTCTCTGTGCGGGGCTGTGAAGGGGACATGGCTGTGGGGCATCAGGTGGACCAGCTGGTGGCGCTGTGGGACAGAGGAGCTGCAGTTTGGGCTCCAGTCACCTGCATGTTCACTTAGAGAGACCACCTCTGATCATCTGGACTCAAATGTTTACTTTTAAGACAGAGTGAAGAACAGCAGTCACTTGAATCTGATTTGGACCTTTTTTCAAAAGTGGACTGAAATCAGAAACAGGACAGACCTTAAACTGGACAACTCAGAAACACTGGACACATGATCACAGTCCATCATTGCTCCCCTTTAATAATATCAGTTGGTTTAGTATTTTGTACTGTTGGAAAGCCTGATTAGTCACCTTTTGGCACATTTTTGGGGCAGCACTCCCCTCTTGTTCAGCTGTGTTGCTCGTCCCATGCATGCACGATCCTCACAAGTTGTACCTGGTTGTAAAGGTGATTAATCAGAATTTCCAGTGATATAAAAAAACAAACCCATTAGTTTTATTAAAGGGGAGAAAAAACCAACTGAAATAATGTTTCCAAACTTTTTGGAGTGTGTATGACTGTAAAAAATCTACCATCTGCAGACGATCATATTTTACAGACTAAAAAACATATCTGGATATTTAGAAAAATACTTAAAAAGGTAAATACAAGAAAAACTGCAAGTAGGTACACCCGTTCAACTGCTCAACAACTGAAATAGCTAATCAGCCAAACACATGGAAGCAACTCAGTGCATTCAGGCTCATAGACGAGGTCCAGACAACGTGGGGAGAAATGTGATTGGACTGATGGAGCGTTGCATGGTTGTTGGTGTCAGACGGACTGTTCTGAGTTTTTCAGAAACTGTTGATCTGTGAGCGACGGCTGACTGATTCAGAAAGTCTTGTTGAGGTCAGAGGAGAACTGGTTTGAGATGATGGAGACGTACCAGCAACTCTGATAACCACTAAAGCTCTGTCTGCTGAGACCATCTGTGGTTGTTAAAACATCAAACCCTGAAGCAGATGAGCTGCAGCAGCTTTAGACCACACCAGGGACACTGAGACCAGAATCTGTGGCTCCATGTCACACAGGCTCACATTCAGAGTTTGGCCTAAAAACATGAAAACGTGGATCAGTCCTGTCATAAATCAACAGTTCAGGCTGCTGGTGACCATGGAGACCCCTCTATGACCACAGGGGGCCCATCTTCTGAGGCTACTCCAGCAGGACAAGATGCCGAGTCCCAAAGCTCAAAGCATCTCAAACTGGTTTCTCGATCATGACGATGAGTTCACTGAGCTCCAGTGACCTCCACAGTCTCCAGATCTCAATCCAACAGAGCAGCTTTGGGATGTGGTGGAGCAGGTGATTAACATCATCAATCAATCAAACTTTATTTGTACAGCACTTTTCATCCAGGATTTTGTAGCACAAAGTGCTTCACATAAGATATAAAATAAAATAAATGAAATAAAAAGTAGAAAATTACTTACAATGAAAACATAAGACCACACCCACCCTCACAATCCACACACACACACACACACACTCCCACACACACACACACACTCCCACACACACACACACAGAAAGCAGAATTAATGGAATGAGGAAATGTTATCTTGAATTAAAAATGATAAAGACAGGAGCGAAGACTGAAATGATAATTAAAAATCACGATAAGAAATTAGATAAAAATACTATAGGGTAAAGTAAGTAGATAAATTAATTAACCCTTGGTGTCTACTACAGTTGACATATATCTGGGATAAATCTGATACCCTTTAGGTTTCCCCTGTCTTAAGTTTTATAAAAATATGTTCTTTGAACATTTTTACCATATCAAGACACTGCATCATAACTTCAAAATAGACAACGAATGGCAAACTGGGTATTATACCTGTGTTCAGATTTAACATAATTTTGTGTTTTTTATTTTAATTTTTTTTGTAATAAACAAGTGAATAATTTGATTAAACAGCAACAAAACATATACTTCAGATTTTGCCTTTTCTTTTATTTACTCTTAATAAATGTTTGTCAAAGACATGTGTTAGTGGATCTTTATTAAGTTCCACTAAATTACTATATAAACCGTTGATGCATGGTGCCCACTGTGGTGGACAGATGCATAACTTCCTCAGAACATAACACTGAAAAATGACCATGATTTTTAACTTGTTTGAAAGTAAAACCAAATATTTTTAAAAAGTATTGATTTGGATTTAATAATTGATGCATTAACAAAGAACAAAATTTCAAATAATAAATCTGAACTGAAATTAAGAAATAAAATAGATTAAGAAGTTTAAGATAAGTAAAAAGATAATGAGGAATAATAATAAATACAATCAGCCTTAAGCCAGACTAAACCGGTCGGTCTTGAGTTTGTATAAATATGAACAGTAGGTGCTGTCCTCAGGTCTTCAGGTAGACTGGTCCACAGACGGGGCCATAATAACAAAAAGAAGCTTCTCCGTGTGTTTTAGTTCTGACTTTGGGGTCTGTTAAAGACCTGCAGACCTGAGGGCTCTGCTGGGCTCACAGGGCAGCACGGATGTGCAGCCGACAAATCTGCAGCAGCTGTGAGAGGCTCTCATGTCAACATGGAGAAAAATCTGTGAGGAACGATGTTCACACCAAATCCAGACTCATCAGACCAGGAGACAGTTTTTCAGTCCTCTGGGGTCAGACTCTGGTGAGGCCCTGCTAATGCCCTCAGTTTGCTGTTCTCAGCTGACAGCGGTGGCACCCAGTGTGGTCGTCTGCTTCAGGATCAGACGTGTGTAAAGAAAAGGTCTGAACACCTGGACTGGACCGAGTGCTTATTCCACTTCCTGTTGCCTTTATTTAAAAACCACTCTGACTTTTCTCCTGTGGCATCAACGACACGCTCTGGATCAGAGAACTGCCTCCAACTGGATATTTTCTCTCTTTCAGACCGTTCTCTGTAAACCCTAGAGATGGTTGGGGGTGAAAATCCAAGTAGACCAGCAGTTTCTGATCATGTTAACCATCTCAAAATATCAAAATGCATTGATTTGCTGTCATGTCATTTTCTGATTCATTATTTGCATGAACAAGCAGTGGAATAGGTGTACTTAATAAAGTGGCCAGTGAGGCTCTTGAAGGCTGAACTAAAGAAGTGTTTAGTGTCTTCTTTCTAAAGCAGACTAAAGAGTTTCACTGATGTGATGAAGGTAGAAAATATTCAACACGGCTCTTACGGCTCTTTTCTTCTGCCTCCACTTTTAGGACCTTTGACCCTGTGGGACCTTTTCTAAAGTAACAGGGAGGTCAACACTGCAGAGTGACCTTCACCTCTTTATCCTGAAGGACAAATAAAGACACAACAGCACAGATTTACATTATTATTTCATTTATTAAAATATTAAAATCATTATAAAAACTCTGTATAAAAGAGTTCCAGCTCTAAATTCAGCCTGAGGAGACGACCAGCATCAAGATAAAGAGGACGTTCAGTTGTGTTCAGAATATCAGTCACACACCAACAACCAGATCAGTCACTGCTTTACAGAGAAACTATATTTCTACAGGGGAAATATTTTACATCAGGTGGAGCAGAGTAACAGAAACCAACAGTCATGACCTGAACTCTTCTGGTTAATGAATCATTGAAAATAATGGAGTTCAGTCAGAGAGGCCGTTCATTCAGTGCAGAAACAGGAGTCAACATGAGGCCCTTTTTCAAGGACCAAGGCAGCAGATGTTGTTAATGCGGCTGATGCTGAAGGAGAGTTTCCTTCAGCACTAAATTCATGCTCAGTCACAAGAGACAGCCTGTGGACGAAGACAAAGTGGATCTGAATATTTTCACCATGGATCTCAAAATCATCATCATCTTCATCACTGTCTGGAGCTCTCTGATACCTGGTGTGGGTGATCCTCAGAGTGACATGAGGGACGACCGAGTGGACACTGAGAGAGTTGAGCTCACAGTCGTGTTGGTCCACATCTACGACAGTCGTTACCTGCAGGCTGCACAGAACAAGGACACAACAAGTGTGAGAGAGGAGCACCTGAGCAGAGGAGTCCTGGACCTGGAGATCAGGATCCTGTCTGTGAACCACAGTGGATCACACCAGGTCTTCTGCCCTCAGCTGAGGATCGACTGCATTGTCCCTGTCCCTGATGGTGGACATCCTGTGATTTTAATCTGAGAGACAAATGGTGGAGCTCCAGAGTGACTGTCACTCACATGCTCTTTTTATACAGAGATTTTATAAATAATTTTTAGACTTTAATAAATGAAATAATGATCTAAATCTGTGCCTTTGTGTCTTCATTGGTCCTTCAGGACAAAGAGGTGAGGGTCAGTCTGGAGTACTGGCTTCCCTGTTACTTTAGAAAACGTCCCACAGGGTCAAAGGTCAATTAATCTGTGTGTAATCCAGGCCAAAGGCTGCTCTTCCCTAAGATCACCGCACTGAGGTCCCCACGGAGGCAACAGGCTGCTCCTCACTGAGATCACCGCTTAGATCAGGCCGGGACAGGTGAGTCCAGCCCAAATATTCAATTAATCTGTGTGTAATCCAGGCCAAAGGCTGCTCCTTGCGGAGATCACCGCGCCGACATGTCCGGGACAGGTGAGTCCAGCCCAAGGATTCAATTTTTCTGTGTGTAATCCAAGCAAAGGCTGCTCCTTGCGGAGATCACCGCGCTGAGGTCCACGCGGAGGACACAGGTTACTCCTCGATTTGATCCCCTCGATGAGGTCCCCGAGGAGGCAACGGGCTGCTCCTCGCTGAGATCACCGCGTAGACCAGGCCGGGACAGGTGAGTCCAGCCCAAAGATTCAATTATTCTGTGTGTAATCCAAGCAAAGGCTGCTCCTCACTGAGATCACCGCGCTGAGGTCCCCGCGGAGGAAAATGGCTGCTCCTGGCTGAGATCACCGCGCAGACCAGGCCGGGACAGGTGAGTCCAGCCTACATATTCAATTTTTCGGTGTGTCATCTAGGCCATACTGGTTACCTCGCTGAATTTCAGCACTTTCCACCTTTCACAGCCAAAGTTACAGGAGGAAACAAATTCCCCCCAGATCGACCGTGCCCGCACTCTTGGTCTATTAAAGGCAGTGTACGGCCAATCTTATGTCAGAGTCACCTGTGATGTGAAGCTCTGATTGTTGTTTACAGACAAGAGACAGCCTGTGGACGAAGACAAAGTGGATCTGAATATTTTCACCATGGATCTCAAAATCATCATCATCTTCATCACTGTCTGGAGCTCTCTGATACCTGGTGTGGGTGATCCTCAGAGTGACATGAGGGAAGACCGAGTGGACACTGAGAGAGTTGAGCTCACAGTCGTGTTGGTCCACATCTACGACAGTCGTTACCTGCAGGCTGCACAGAACAAGGACACAACAAGTGTGAGAGAGGAGCACCTGAGCAGAGGAGTCCTGGACCTGGAGATCAGGATCCTGTCTCTGAACCACAGTGGATCACACCAGGTCTTCTGCCCTCAGCTGAGGATCGACTGCATTGTCCCTGTCCCTGATGGTGGACATCCTGTGATTTTAATCTGAGAGACAAATGGTGGAGCTCCAGAGTGACTGTCACTCACAAGCTCCTTTTATACAGAATTTTGTAAATTATTATTGGACTTTAATAAATGAAATAATGATCTAAATCTGTGCCTTTGTGTCTTCATTGGTCTTTCAGGACAAAGAGGTGAGGGTCAGTCTGGAGTATTGGCTTTCCTGTTACTTTAGAAAACGTCCCACAGGGTCAAAGGTCCTTAAAGTGGAGGCTGCTCCTCACTGACATCACAGCGATGAGTTTGCAGCGGAGGACAACGGGCTGCTCCTCCCTGAGATCACCGCGCAGACCAGGACGAGACAGGTGAGTCCAGCCCAAGGATTCAATTATTCTGTGTGTAATCCAGGTCAACGGCTGCTCCGCGCTGAGATCCACGCGGAGGCACCGGGGTGCTCCTCGCTGAGATCACCTCGCACACCAGGCCGGGACAGGTGAGTCCAGCCCAAGGAATCAATATTTCTGTGTGTAATCCAGGCAAGACGCTGCTCCTCGATGTGATCCCCGCGCAGACCAGGCCGGGACAGGTGAGTCCAGCCTAAAAATTAAATTATTCTGTGTGTAATCCAGGCCAAAGGCTGCTCTTCGCTGAGATCACCGCGCACACCAGCGCTGTGTTCGCCCAGGAGGCAACGGGCTGCTCCTTGCTGAGATCACCGCGCAGACCAGGCCGGGACAGGTGAGTCCAGCCCAAGGAATCAATAGTTCTGTGTGTAATCCAGGCCAAAGGCTGCTCCTCCCTGAGATCACCGCGCAGACCAGGCCGGGACAGGTGAGTCCAGCCCAAAGATTAAATTATTCTGTGTGTAATCCAGGTCAACGGCTGCTCCGCGCTGAGATCACCGCGCAGACCAGGCCGGGACAGGTGAGTCCAGCCCAAACATTCAATAATTCTGTGTTTAATCCAAGCAAAGGCTGCTCCTCACTGAGATAACCGCGCGGATCAGGTCGGGACAGGTGAGTCCAGCCCAAGGAATCAATATTTCTGTGTGTAATCCAGGCCAAAGGCTGCTCCTCCCTGAGATCACCGCGCAGACCAGGCCGAGACAGGTGAGTCCAAACTAAAAATTAAATTTTTCTGTGTGTAATCCAGGCCATAGGCTGCTCCTCCCTGAGATCACCGCGCTGAGTTTGCAGCGGAGGCACCGGGGTGCTCCTCGCTGAGATCACCTCGCACACCAGGCCGGGACAGGTGAGTCCAGCCCAAAGATTAAATTATTCTGTGTGTAATCCAGGCAAGACGCTGCCCCTCACTGAGATCACCGTGATGAGGTCCCCGAGGAGGCAACGGGCTGCTCCTTGCGGAGATCAACGCGCAGACCAGGTGGGGACAGGTGAGTCCAGCCCAAAGATTAAATTATTCTGTGTGTAATCCAGGCCATAGGCTGCTCCTCCCTGAGATCACCGCGCAGACCAGGCCGGGACAGGTGAGTCCAGCCCAAACATTCAATAATTCTGTGTTTAATCCAAGCAAAGGCTGCTCCTCACTGAGATAACCGCGCGGATCAGGTCGGGACAGGTGAGTCCAGCCCAAGGAATCAATATTTCTGTGTGTAATCCAGGCCAAAGGCTGCTCCTCCCTGAGATCACCGCGCAGACCAGGCCGAGACAGGTGAGTCCAAACTAAAAATTAAATTATTCTGTGTGTAATCCAGGCCATAGGCTGCTCCTCCCTGAGATCACCGCGCTGAGTTTGCAGCGGAGGCACCGGGGTGCTCCTCGCTGAGATCACCTCGCACACCAGGCCGGGACAGGTGAGTCCAGCCCAAGGAATCAATATTTCTGTGTGTAATCCAGGCAAGACGCTGCTCCTCGATGTGATCCCCGCGCAGACCAGGCCGGGACAGGTGAGTCCAGCCTAAAAATTAAATTATTCTGTGTGTAATCCAGGCCAAAGGCTGCTCTTCGCTGAGATCACCGCGCACACCAGCGCTGTGTTCGCCCAGGAGGCAACGGGCTGCTCCTTGCTGAGATCACCGCGCAGACCAGGCCGGGACAGGTGAGTCCAGCCCAAAGATTAAATTATTCTGTGTGTAATCCAGGTCAACGGCTGCTCTTCGCTGAGATCACCGCGCAGACCAGGCCGGGACAGGTGAGTCCAGCCCAAGGAATCAATAGTTCTGTGTGTAATCCAGGCCAAAGGCTGCTCCTCGCTGAGATCACCTCGCACACCAGGCCGGGACAGGTGAGTCCAGCCCAAGGAATCAATAGTTCTGTGTGTAATCCAGGCCAAAGGCTGCTCTTCGCTGAGATCACCGCGCACACCAGCGCTGTGTTCGCCCAGGAGGCAACGGGCTGCTCCTCACTGAGATCACCGCGCAGACCAGGCCGGGACAGGTGATTCCAGCCCACATATTCAATTTTTCGGTGTGTAATCCAGGTCAACGGCTGCTCCGCGCTAAGATCCACGCGGAGGCAACGGGCTGCTCCTCCCTGAGATCACCGTGATGAGATCCACGCGGAGGCAACGGGCTGCTCCTCCCTGAGATCACCGTACAGACCAGGCCGGGACAGGTGAGTCCAGCCCAAAGATTAAATTATTCTGTGTGTAATCCAGGCAAGACGCTGCTCCTCACTGAGATCACCGTGATGAGGTCCCCGAGGAGGCAACGGGCTGCTCCTTGCGGAGATCAACGCGCAGACCAGGTGGGGACAGGTGAGTCCAGCCCAAAGATTAAATTATTCTGTGTGTAATCCAGGCCATAGGCTGCTCCTCCCTGAGATCACCGCGCAGACCAGGCCGGGACAGGTGAGTCCAGCCCAAACATTCAATAATTCTGTGTTTAATCCAAGCAAAAGCTGCTCCTCACTGAGATAACCGCGCGGATCAGGTCGGGACAGGTGAGTCCAGCCCAAGGAATCAATATTTCTGTGTGTAATCCAGGCCAAAGGCTGCTCCTCCCTGAGATCACCGCGCAGACCAGGCCGAGACAGGTGAGTCCAAACTAAAAATTAAATTTTTCTGTGTGTAATCCAGGCCATAGGCTGCTCCTCCCTGAGATCACCGCGCAGACCAGGCCGAGACAGGTGAGTCCAAACTAAAAATTAAATTTTTCTGTGTGTAATCCAGGCCATAGGCTGCTCCTCCCTGAGATCACCGCGCTGAGATCCACGCGGAGGCACCGGGGTGCTCCTCGCTGAGATCACCTCGCACACCAGGCCGGGACAGGTGAGTCCAGCCCAAGGAATCAATATTTCTGTGTGTAATCCAGGCAAGACGCTGCTCCTCGATGTGATCCCCGCGCAGACCAGGCCGGGACAGGTGAGTCCAGCCCAAAGATTAAATTATTCTGTGTGTAATCCAGGCCAAAGGCTGCTCTTCGCTGAGATCACCGCGCACACCAGCGCTGTGTTCGCCCAGGAGGCAACGGGCTGCTCCTTGCTGAGATCACCGCGCAGACCAGGCCGGGACAGGTGAGTCCAGCCCAAGGAATCAATAGTTCTGTGTGTAATCCAGGCCAAAGGCTGCTCCTCCCTGAGATCACCGCGCAGACCAGGCCGGGACAGGTGAGTCCAGCCCAAAGATTAAATTATTCTGTGTGTAATCCAGGTCAACGGCTGCTCCGCGCTGAGATCACCGCGCAGACCAGGCCGGGACAGGTGAGTCCAGCCCAAACATTCAATAATTCTGTGTTTAATCCAAGCAAAGGCTGCTCCTCACTGAGATAACCGCGCGGATCAGGTCGGGACAGGTGAGTCCAGCCCAAGGAATCAATATTTCTGTGTGTAATCCAGGCCAAAGGCTGCTCCTCCCTGAGATCACCGCGCAGACCAGGCCGAGACAGGTGAGTCCAAACTAAAAATTAAATTTTTCTGTGTGTAATCCAGGCCATAGGCTGCTCCTCCCTGAGATCACCGCGCTGAGTTTGCAGCGGAGGCACCGGGGTGCTCCTCGCTGAGATCACCTCGCACACCAGGCCGGGACAGGTGAGTCCAGCCCAAGGAATCAATATTTCTGTGTGTAATCCAGGCAAGACGCTGCTCCTCGATGTGATCCCCGCGCAGACCAGGCCGGGACAGGTGAGTCCAGCCTAAAAATTAAATTATTCTGTGTGTAATCCAGGCCAAAGGCTGCTCTTCGCTGAGATCACCGCGCACACCAGCGCTGTGTTCGCCCAGGAGGCAACGGGCTGCTCCTTGCTGAGATCACCGCGCAGACCAGGTCGGGACAGGTGAGTCCAGCCCAAGGAATAAATAGTTCTGTGTGTAATCCAGGCCAAAGGCTGCTCCTCCCTGAGATCACCGCGCAGACCAGGCCGAGACAGGTGAGTCCAAACTAAAAATTAAATTTTTCTGTGTGTAATCCAGGCCATAGGCTGCTCCTCCCTGAGATCACCGCGCTGAGTTTGCAGCGGAGGCAACGGGCTACTCCTTGCTGAGATCACCGCGCAGACCAGGTCGGGACAGGTGAGTCCAGCCCAAGGAATCAATATTTCTGTGTGTAATCCAGGCAAGACGCTGCTCCTCGATGTGATCCCCGCGCAGACCAGGCCGGGACAGGTGAGTCCAGCCTAAAAATTAAATTATTCTGTGTGTAATCCAGGTCAACGGCTGCTCCTCCCTGAGATCACCGTACAGACCAGGCCGGGACAGGTGAGTCCAGCCCAAAGATTAAATTATTCTGTGTGTAATCAAGGCTAAAGGCTGCTTCTTGCGGAGATCATCGAGCAGACCAGCCCGAGACAGCTGTGTCTAGCCCAAACATTCAATATGTCTGTGTGTAATCCAGGCCAACGGCTGCTTCTCGCTGAGATCACCAAGCAGACCAGGCCGGGACAGGTGAGTCCAGCCTAAAAATTAAATTATTCTGTGTGTAATCCAGGCCAAAGGCTGCTCTTCGCTGAGATCACCGCGCACACCAGCGCTGTGTTCGCCCAGGAGGCAACGGGCTGCTCCTTGCTGAGATCACCGCGCAGACCAGGCCGGGACAGGTGAGTCCAGCCCAAAGATTAAATTATTCTGTGTGTAATCCAGGTCAACGGCTGCTCCGCGCTAAGATCCACGCGGAGGCAACGGGCTGCTCCTCCCTGAGATCACCGTACAGACCAGGCCGGGACAGGTGAGTCCAGCCCAAAGATTAAATTATTCTGTGTGTAATCCAGGCTAAAGGCTGCTCCTTGCTGAGATCACCGCGCAGACCAGGTCGGGACAGGTGAGTCCAGCCCAAGGAATCAATAGTTCTGTGTGTAATCCAGGCCAAAGGCTGCTCCTCCCTGAGATCACCGCGCAGACCAGGCCGAGACAGGTGAGTCCAAACTAAAAATTAAATTTTTCTGTGTGTAATCCAGGCCATAGGCTGCTCTTCCCTGAGATCACCGCGCTGAGTTTGCAGCGGAGGCACCGGGGTGCTCCTCGCTGAGATCACCGCGCAGACCAGGCCGGGACAGGTGAGTCCAGCCCAAGGAATCAATATTTCTGTGTGTAATCCAGGCAAGACGCTGCTCCTGGCTGAGATCACCAAGCAGACCAGGCCGGGACAGGTGATTCCAGCCTACATATTCAATTTTTCGGTGTGTCATCTAGGCCATACTGGTTACCTCGCTGAATTTCAGCACTTTCCACCTTTCACAGCCAAAGTTACAGGAGGAAACAAATTCCCCCCAGATCGACCGTGCCCGCACTCTTGGTCTATTAAAGGCAGTGTACGGCCAATCTTATGTCAGAGTCACCTGTGATGTGAAGCTCTGATTGTTGTTTACAGACAAGAGACAGCCTGTGGACGAAGACAAAGTGGATCTGAATATTTTCACCATGGATCTCAAAATCATCATCATCTTCATCACTGTATGGAGCTCTCTGATACCTGGTGTGGGTGATCCCCAGAGTGACATGAGGGAAGACCGAGTGGACACTGAGAGAGTTGAGCTCACAGTCGTGTTGGTCCACATCTACGACAGTCGTTACCTGCAGGCTGCACAGAACAAGGACACAACAAGTGTGAGAGAGGAGCACCTGAGCAGAGGAGTCCTGGACCTGGAGATCAGGATCCTGTCTGTGAACCACAGTGGATCACACCAGGTCTTCTGCCCTCAGCTGAGGATCGACTGCATTGTCCCTGTCCCTGATGGTGGACATCCTGTGATTTTAATCTGAGAGACAAATGGTGGAGCTCCAGAGTGACTGTCACTCACATGCTCCTTTTATACAGAAATTTTGTAAATTATTATTGGACTTTAATAAATGAAATAATGATCTAAATCTGTGCCTTTGTGTCTTCATTGGTCTTTCAGGACAAAGAGGTGAGGGTCAGTCTGGAGTATTGGCTTTCCTGTTACTTTAGAAAACGTCCCACAGGGTCAAAGGTCCTTAAAGTGGAGGCTGCTCCTCACTGACATCACAGCGATGAGTTTGCAGCGGAGGACAACGGGCTGCTCCTCCCTGAGATCACCGCGCAGACCAGGCCGGGACAGGTGAGTCCAGCCCAAAGATTAAATTATTCTGTGTGTAATCCAGGTCAACGGCTGCTCCGCGCTGAGATCACCGCGCAGACCAGGCCGAGACAGGTGAGTCCAGCCCAAACATTCAATAATTCTGTGTTTAATCCAAGCAAAGGCTGCTCCTCACTGAGATAACCGCGCGGATCAGGTCGGGACAGGTGAGTCCAGCCCAAGGAATCAATATTTCTGTGTGTAATCCAGGCCAAAGGCTGCTCCTCCCTGAGATCACCGCGCAGACCAGGCCGGGACAGGTGAGTCCAGCCCAAGGAATCAATATTTCTGTGTGTAATCCAGGCAAGACGCTGCTCCTCGATGTGATCCCCGCGCAGACCAGGCCGGGACAGGTGAGTCCAGCCTAAAAATTAAATTATTCTGTGTGTAATCCAGGCCAAAGGCTGCTCTTCGCTGAGATCACCGCGCACACCAGCGCTGTGTTCGCCCAGGAGGCAACGGGCTGCTCCTTGCTGAGATCACCGCGCAGACCAGGCCGGGACAGGTGAGTCCAGCCCAAAGATTAAATTATTCTGTGTGTAATCCAGGCTAAAGGCTGCTCCTTGCGGAGATCATCGAGCAGACCAGCCCGAGACAGCTGTGTCTAGCCCAAACATTCAATATGTCTGTGTGTAATCCAGGCCAACGGCTGCTCCTCGCTGAGATCACCAAGCAGACCAGGCCGGGACAGGTGAGTCCAGCCTACATATTCAATTTTTCGGTGTGTCATCTAGGCCATACTGGTTACCTCGCTGAATTTCAGCACTTTCCACCTTTCACAGCCAAAGTTACAGGAGGAAACAAATTCCCCCCAGATCGACCGTGCCCGCACTCTTGGTCTATTAAAGGCAGTGTACGGCCAATCTTATGTCAGAGTCACCTGTGATGTGAAGCTCTGATTGTTGTTTACAGACAAGAGACAGCCTGTGGACGAAGACAAAGTGGATCTGAATATTTTCACCATGGATCTCAAAATCATCATCATCTTCATCACTGTATGGAGCTCTCTGATACCTGGTGTGGGTGATCCTCAGAGTGACATGAGGGAAGACCGAGTGGACACTGAGAGAGTTGAGCTCAGTCGTGTTGGTCCACATCTACGACAGTCGTTACCTGCAGGCTGCACAGAACAAGGACACAACAAGTGTGAGAGAGGAGCACCTGAGCAGAGGAGTCCTGGACCTGGAGATCAGGATCCTGTCTGTGAACCACAGTGGATCACACCAGGTCTTCTGCCCTCAGCTGAGGATCAACTTCATTGTTTTACATTTATGCACTTATTTGTTTATTTATTTCTCATCGTTATATGGAAAGGTTTTTTTTATTGATTCTATGTACAGCACTTTGGAGGCGTTTTTGTTGTTTCAGTGTGCTATACAAATCAAGTGGAATGGATCGACTGCATTGTCCCTGTCCCTGGAGATCAGGATCCTGTCTCTGAACCTTTGGATCAGACTGAGTCTTCTGTCTGCCCTCGGGAGGGGATCGACTGCATTGTCCCTGTCCCTGATGGTGGACATCCTGTGATTTTAATCTGAGAGACAAACGGTGGAGCTCCAGAGTGACTGTCACTCACACCCTCCAGGATTTGGGACTCTTTTTTATACAGAGTTGTTATAAATTATTTTTACAATTTAATAAATGAAATAATAATGTAAATCTGTGCTGCTGTGTCTTTATTTGTCCTTCAGGATAAAGAGGTGAAGGTCACTCTGGAGTGTTGACCTCCTTGTTACTTTAGAAAAGGTCCCACAGGGTCAAAGGTCGTAAAAGTGGAGGCAGAAGAAAAGAGCCGTAAGAGCCGTGTTGAATATTTTCTACCTTCATCACATCAGTGAAACTCTTTAGTCTGCTTTAGAAAGAAGACACAAAACACTTCTTTAGTTCAGCCTTCAAGAGCCTCACTGGCCACTTTATTAAGTACACCTGATCAACCCCTTGTTCATTCAAATAATCAATCAGCCAATCACATGTCAGCAAAGCAATAATTTTGACATGTAGAGATGGTTAACAGGATCAGAAACTGCTGGTCTACTTGGATTTTTACTCACAACCATCTCTGGGGTTCACAGAGAACGGTCTGAAAGAGAGAAAATATCCAGTTGGAGGCAGTTCTCTGATCCAGAGTGTGTCGTTGATGCCACAGGAGAAAAGTCAGAGTGGTTTGGAAAGACAGGCAACAGGAAGTGGAATAAGCACTCGGTCCAGTCCAGGTGTTCAGACCTTTTCTTAACACACGTCTGATCCTGAAGCAGACGACCACACTGGGTGCCACCGCTGTCAGCTGAGAACAGCAAACTGAGGGCATTAGCAGGGCCTCACCAGAGTCTGACCCCAGAGGACTGAAAAACTGTCTCCTGGGCTTTATTTTTATTTTATTTATCTGGATCTCCTTTAGCTACTACCAAGCAGCAGCTACTCTTCATGGGGTCCACACATTAAAAGACAATCCACACAACACATCAGTGACATTCAAACACCATCAACACTGAAACAGAAAATAAAAGGAACCAGCTGACAGTCATAGAGATGGTCTCTTAGATGCCCAAAGATCACTGTATATGTACATCAATGATTACATTATAATCTAAACAGTTGTATAAATCAATGATTCCACCTAATGCAGTGCATTTTGACACAACTACAGTTTAAATGTTTCTGAAAGATAAATAAAATATTCTGCATATCACTTTAAGTTATTCAATGGACAGACTGTTAAGATAATCTTGATAACATCAGATATTTCTTCACGCTGGTTTAAAAACCTATTGAACTGGTTAAACCTGTGATCTCTGATGGAAGACTTTTCTGTATTTTCATACCTCTATACAAACAGTGTGTTGTCCTGCATTGGTGTTTGTGAGTGCTCCTGTGAAACAAATAAAATGAAATATTATGTCTTGCAGCTGTACTCCCCCTGGTGGTTATGGGGTGTTCATCAGACCTAAAACCTGTTTTCCCTTTATTTTGAAGGTAGAGGCTTAAATTTATTATGTATTCATGGGAAAAGCATTTTAATATGTCAGGATTACAGTGTATCAGAAATAAGTGGTTTTAATGGGGATCAATGGAACCAAATTGGACACGAAGTCAAAGAGTGTACACTTTGTACATATCCCCTATTCTATACACCTCACAGTCGTGGGATCATGGAATTTTAAAAATAAAAATAAAACCCCGGCCAAGTATCATGTAATTGGCACTTCAACTGACCGAGATATTAAGAGTCAAAAAAAGAAATAAAAGAAAAATGTACCAGTTTGGGTCCCAAGGTGCCTCAAGTGTCTGACTTTCACCAAGCCAGAGGGCTTCACTGTTCACTGTGAGAAGACTGTGATGGTTTTGTGAACAACAGTTGAGTTACTTTATTTTATTCTTCTGTTAAAAATGGAAATATCTGTACATGTTTAGGATCAGGTGGTGCGTTCAAGTAGTGTTGGGAAATGAAAAACATAAAACAGAAACATCAGTTGTTAGGAATGTGTGATATTATTGGATGAATATTGGTATCTGCAGATATTTCCTTAAAAAGCTGATTATCAGTATCTGCAGATGTGAATTGTTTGCTGATATTTACAGCTGACATTTTGACCATACAAACAGGCCAAGCGAACAGATACTTCAAACTGTATATATGTGCAGTACTTAAGTAAATGTACTTGGTTATCGTCACCACTGCCTATGAGCCAAATACATTTGGATATTTTTCCTTTAAATTTCATCCATTATCTTTTCTGCTTATTCCCTTCAGAGTCACAGGGGGGCCTGGTGCATATCCCAGCTGACATGGTACACTGGACTTTGACATACACCCTGAACTGACTGTGAGCCAATGACAGGGCCACATAGAGAGAGACAGACAACCATTCACGCTCACACTCATACCTAATGAGTATGTTTTTAATTTGAGGGAGGATGCCAGGGTGACTTTGACTTTATAGACTGCTGCAAAAAATAAATTATAAAGAACAAAAACAAAATTTTTACTATTTACATTGAAATTTTTACTATTTTAAATTTTAGCATTTTAGTAATAAACAATTTTAAAGTGAAAAGAACAAAGAAACTTACAGGACACACACCAAAAAAAATAATTGTATAAAACAAAAAGGAAAAAGTCAGATGGAAGCTACATGTGCAATAACAACACTCACAACAATGATAATAACTACACAGAAAAAGTTAGACTACTACCTCAGTGCATCTTATTGTACAGATTTGTTGAGCCACTTGCTATTCTTGCATTTATATTTCTATTATTGCTTTTATATGTGTATTTATTGCTTTTATATTTCTAATTGTCTTATGCTGGGACCTCAGTAACTAATTTTGTTCTTTTCTGATGTAAGTGCAGTCTGAATGTCAAATTAAACTCCTCTGAATCCTTTTTAAAAACAGAAAAACAGGAACATAATTTATTTGAAGAAATCCAGTTTACAAAATCAAGTTGACAACAAGGTATCTGAATGAGTTTTTACAGTGTGTGTAATCTAATGTACAACAGACTCATTTGTATGTTTGCACTGACTTTGATTTAAAATAATAAATAAAAAAGTTAAGAGTCTTAAGGACCCACAAACAAAACATATCTAATTCAAGAGACAGGACAAAAAAGGCCAATTTAAACAGAAGATAAAATCCTGCTCACTGTCTAACCTGCAAGAAATTCATTGATTTGAAACAGTTTGGTCCCAGACCTTCTTCAGGCAAACTGTGAAATCAAAGTTCGACAGGTTATTTTTATGTTTATATGAACTCTATTTGTGAAATAAAATATAACAAGAACTTCCAGTCGAAATACATTTTAAGATTGAGTGAATACGTGTCCACTAAGAACAATATATCAAATATATCAAAACACAAACAACAAAGTGAAAGCCATGAAATAAAACATACATAAAATAAGATAAAAAGGTACTACTACTACTACTTACTACTTAGTAGTAGTAATAATAATAATAATAATAATAATAATAAATATTAAACTTCTATGTTCTGGAGTCTGATTAAAATAGAAACTAGATAAATAAAAATAGGAGTAACACTCGTTAATTTAAAAGTATGCATATAATATTTTGCAAGGACTGTTAGACTCCTGAAGTGAAATTTCATCTTCTGGTCCCCCAAAAATCAAATCCAACAATATTATAAGTTAAGGCAGACAGAGAATTTATTATTTCCTGAGATCCAATCATGAAACTTTCTCCAGAAAAGTTCAGGCACTCTGCAAGAAAAGACAAATGTTCATCTTTCAAGAATACGCCTTCAATTCAATTAATATTAAAATCAATGTGCATAAATCTCATTCATTGTTTTAAAAAGTGCTTTTTCTTCAACTTCAGGTGGGATAGAAAATGTTTAACAGTTACAGCTGGTTCTCTTAGAGACAGTACGGAAGAGTATTAGGGCCATTTTAGATGGAGAAAATAACTTTAGGAAGGCCAAGATTTAAGTCGAGATGACGACAATAAAGTCAAATTTTGAGATAAAAGCCGAAATGAAGAGATAAAAGTTGAAATGTCGACAATAAAGTTGAAATACAATATCGTGATAAAAGTCAAAATGATGGTATTAAAGTTAAAATGTGGAGAAAAAGAGTCGAAAGTCGAGAATAAAGTCGACATACAATGTATTTCGACTTTATTCTCGTCATTTCAACTTTGATCCCGACATTTTGACTTTAATCTCGATTTCCCCAAAATGATTTTCTCCATCTAACATGGCCCTTATACTCTTCCGTAGAGACAGAGGGTGAAGGTGAAGGGACACATTTATTTTGGAGAGAACAGATCTCAGAAACTTGTTTTTGTTCAATGAGAAAAGAGTCTTTTGTAAATAAAGGGAACAGCTGAGATACTGTTGGTTCATGAAACAAATATCCTTTAACTGCAGCTACGAGAGCTCGTTAATGCACTAAATTAAAGCCAAAGTTCAAACATTCTGCCAGAGATGGTCAGTGTACGTTTTGGTCATTGGATTTTCTGTCCAGAAAAAGATATGAAAAATTAAAAAATGAGTGGATATTTGATTTTCATTTTAAATAAAAAAATTAAACTTGAAATTCAAGGCATTTTTCTCTGTCAGGGTCAAGAAGGGATAAACCAAACTTTGATAAAACGGTCGATTTTCATTTTCACATCTGACATCTGACTTTTTTTGTTTTTTAGAAACAGAAAATCAACTATCAGTTAAGGTTTTGTTTTTTTTTAAATCTCTTCTCGACCCTGATAAAGAAAGGTGCCTTTAATTTTTGATTTTTTAAAATGAAAATGAAATAACTACACTTTTTTGTTTTTAATATCCTTTCCTGAACGGAAAATCCAATGACCAAAACTGACCCTGAAATACACTTTGTAATATAAATGAATTAACATTTCCAACATTACATTTCTCTCTCACTGTGATCCTCAGCTTCATCATGACATCTGAAAAGTCTGAAGATTCTTTTGTGAGCCTCTGAAACTGAAAGTCTTTAAACTTATTTCTGCACAATCACACTTTTCATCACCATCAGGCTGCTTTTTGAGGAGGGAGAGAAAAACGCAGCAAACGTTCATCAAACAGGAAAATATCGGAGTGTTCTGTTCTTTGCAGTGAGGGCGCTGGACTAGAAGACATATCACGCACAATGATGTTCACCTGCGCAGGTAGACCTCAGCCAGCCCCTCCCTCCTGCAGGTGTGCGCATGATTTCCAACAGGTGTGGCGCGTAATCCTGGTCACGTGGTGACGTGGTCAAACGTTTGTTTCAAACATTTCTCCACGCGCTCGGAGAGGAGGTCGAACCAAAGAGGTCTCTGAACACTTTTCCATCCAAGTCTTCGAGGTTTAAGAGTTTGCAGCCCAAACTGCTCTGAAATGAAGAGAAACTTCTGGAAGTTTGTGAGAATGTGGCTCTAAAGCAGCCGAGAGGAACGACCCGTTTGAGTTTTGCTGCCTCGAAGTCAACACCTGAGCACAGGTAACAGCTTCACTCCACTTTTGTCCACGGTTTCATGTTTCAGAGCTTTAAAAAGCATTTTGTTCCACTGTGTTCAGTTTGTAAAACAGCTACATTCAGCTTCATTGGGACCAAATTAAATCATTTTCCAGTTTGACTTTACTGGACATGAACTTAAAGAAAGTGCAGCAGACCGTTCAGCTTTTCATTCATTCATTCATTCAACCTTTATTTAATCTCGAGATGCCATTGAGAGCATGCTCTCATTTACAATGACGTGGAGAGTACAGGAAAACATAAAATGCAAGATAATAAAGCAAGGAGAAAGAAGGAGAAGAGCAAAGTGCGAAAAGTTGCTTTAGAATATGTAGAGCAGAGTTTTAAAGCAGGTACAGACATGAACATAGTGCATCTTTAACACGTTTTGAGACTGTCTTGTGGTAATAACAGGGCTTAGTTTCAGTGTCTGCTGTACAGTATTCCAGCTGAGAGCTGCACAGTAGCTGAAAGATGTTTCTCCAATTTAACTTTTGTTATCCAGCTTAAACCCTTAAAAGTAGCGGCTTGTCCGGACATTACGTATGTTTTGGAGCTCAAAGGTTTATTTCACTTTCTACTCAAATCCTAAAATCAACATTTCTGTAAAACTTTACATATGTTTGTCTCATTTGATACATGAGGTGTTTTTGGGAGCTGATAATCCATTTGAGGACATTTTTATCATTTATCTGATAGTTTTCAGATTTTTTTAATTTGTTGATCATATTGATTAGATATAAAAGTGTATCAAATATGACACAAAATGGGTTAAAATACTAAAGATGGCCTACATTACATGACATTTTTATTTAAATGACAATTATTCACTTTGGTGAAACTTTCATAATCAATTAATGCTAATGATTGGTTGAATGGCAGTTAAGTCATTGAATGCTGCCCTTTTATTTCTTTAATGAAGTTCAAATAAAGCAGAAAATCTTTGAGTTTATTCAAAAGTTTAGTGACTGTATTAGTTGAAAATGCACTGGCAGGAGGGTTTAACACATGTTTTTGAGTTTGCTATTAGGACCAACATCCAGGTTATACCTGACAATTTAAAAATTAAATGTCTGTGCACATAAATGAGTTAAAAAGCCACTAATTTTGGAATTTATCAAGAAATGAAGAAAACTCTGTAGCACTGAATTAATGAATAATGTATTGTCCGGATTACTAATTGAGTTTTTGTGCTTTAATTTGGTTAAAAGTTGATAAAACCCATTAACCAACATGGGAGGTGCTAATAGCACTGTTTAAAGAAAAAAGGTGAAATTATAAAATGTAGATAAGAGGTTTGTACCTGACAGTGATGACATGCACAGTCTTCTGCTGTAAGGTTGATCATTTCCAACATGTTGCTGCTGTTGGGCACAAACTTCTTATTTCCAGTTTTATTTATTTTTGACCTCCGACAGTTTGTTTGTGAGCAGAGTAACTCAAAAACTAATCAACACACTTTTATCATTTTCAGGGGGTGTTGGTCACTGCACAAGAACTTTTATTTTATTTTTCTCCATCTTCACTGCCAGTTCGTGTCAGTGACATGCGCAGTGACATTCAGAGAGACACTCGGACCCTGGACTGTGGATCATGAGGCTGATCATGAGGCTGAACATGAGGACAGCGCTGGAGTCGCTGCTCTGCTCTAAACAGAAAGGTGAGAGTGAAGCTCTTTTCATGCAAGAGTGAATATAAAGGTTTATTTGGACAGTGCAAATTCATGAGCTTAGTACCACCGTAAATGTGCTGGATTTAGCACAATGTAGTCCAAACCAAAGACATGAACAGTTCACCAGTGTTCAGCAAAAGTCAGATGTTCTGACACAACACGAACTTTGAAGCTTAAAATCTCAACACTTGTAGATCAGGAAACGACTTTAATAGACCAACTCATTTTGACATTTCATCCAAGTTTAATCAGTTACATGATTATTATTCATACCCATAAACATGAAACTTTTCTTTTAGACAATAAATGTTTACTGCATAAGGAGGATATTGTATTATTTTTTCTCCAGCATCATTCAGGTTAAATTACAACTGTATCTATCAGACCAAAAACATGTTACTGTGCAGCACGCAAATAACATTTTTAAGGATTAGGAAGCATTTCATATTTGAGAAACATTCCTCTTAAAGACTTTAATATAATTAATGACTGTAAATTCAGTATTTTACATGATGGACAGCTGAAGCTGGTGTTGAAGCAGAGATGTGTTCACTCTCTAAAAACAGCCTCTCAGGTCCTTTCGCGTCTTTGAAGGATTTCAAGCTTTGTGTAAATAAGAGTCAGAGTCTTCAGAAATGTTTTATTAAAGCAGAGCTGTGGTGCAAAACCCTGACCTGTGTTATCTTCTTGATTTCCAGGCTGTAAAGGAAGAATCCCAGGAGAGAGAGACAAGTCCATGTTGATCATCAAAGGTAGGACGAGTCTCCTTACTGCCTCCAGCTGAAGGTCCAGCTGCCCCCAGAGCTGGTGACCTGCAGCCCTGATCCTGTGCCTGCGTGCCATTGAGCAGGAACAGGGCTGCACACCAAGAGGAACGGCTGGACCTACAGAGGGGGTTACAGCTTTTGCTGCTTTTCTCCGCAGCTCTCTCGCTGCTTCAGCTTTTCGCGCAGCCCTCTCGCTGCATTCGCGCAGCTCTCTTGCTGCTTCAGCTGTTTTCCCGCAGCTCTCGTGCTGCTTCTGCTTTTCGCGCAGCTCTCGTGCTGCATTCGCGCAGCTCTCTTGCTGCTTCAGCTGTTTTCCCGCAGCTCTCTCGCTGCTTTTGCTGTTTTTGCCGCAGCTCTCGTGCTGCTCTCCTATGGCTGCTTTCCTGTCCCACATGTTCTCTTCCCTCTGCTCCTGGTGTCTCCAGCTGAGTTGCTGGTGTTTGGATCTGTTTCTTGTCTTTTGCAGTGGTTGACAGAGTTTAGGCTGGACTTTGACTGCACTCACCACCACACCATAGTTTGATAAACTCCTGTGTACCTATGAAAGAAGGTCAAATTTAAAAACGAATTTCATAAAACGAAGAGCATTGCATTTTAAACGTTTTGTCGACTAAAACGCATCAACATAAAGCGCAAACTTCCGTGGCGCGTCGTTCCGTTCACTTTCCAGTTTTAATTTGTCTCTGCTGCTCGGATCCCTGAAGACCTCTTTCCAACAAAGTCCAACACTTGGAACAGTCCAACAACTACGCCAACGGTATGAGTATGTTATACAGTTAATGTCACTGATTTATGTCGTCGATATAAACGTTTACAGCATTGATAACATTTTAATGAGACTTAAGTTAATGACCTTAAGTAGTCAAATATTTACACCCTGCTAGAAAGTTCCTCATAGTGGGACTTTGATGGTTTTAGGATATGGCTACAGGTGGATCCATTTTAATCCATCAGTCCACAGTGTAAACACTGTTTGAGGATGGATGACAGAGGGCAAATGCTTTCTGTCCCAAAAATAGATTATTTTTAAGAGTTAGAAAACGGAGAGCTACTGCTTTCCAGCCATGTGCACTTCAATAACTGAAATCCTTCATAAACTTCAGCTTGAACAGTATATCTGTCATGTTTTTGATTTACTGAGACTCATCGATCCACCTCTCCATCTGGGGATAGGAAACGTATTTATCCTGAATTTAAAGTTTCATGTGTTTCCATTTCAGGTTTAGAAAACCTGAGTCAAAATAACAAATGCTGTCAAATCCAAGCCAAGTGAAGAAATAAAACAGGTAAGTCAAAGTTATTCTTTTCATAGTAATCTAGTTCTGTTTCCACCGTGATCAGAACAGCCGTGATTAAGAGTCGTCTTTGTTTTCCAGGTGTTTGTTTTGAAGGAAAATCACGACCTGACCATTTTGAAGATGTCTGAGGGCTTCTGCCGGCTCTGACCTCCATCCTGCAGCTGTCCTCTGTCTGTCCGTCTGTCTACATGTTGGTCTGCAGGTCAACACACACACACACGTGTATTTATGTGTGTGTGTGTGTGTGTGTGTGTGTGTGTGTGTGTATGTGTGTAATAGCAAGAGTTTGATTTTCTTCTTGCAAAATTGTCAAAACAGCTGCTGTATCAAGGCTTTGACTCCTTTTTTATAATTTTATAATTGGTGAATAACAAGGACCAAAGTCTACCAAACATTAACACTGGATAGAAATAAAGCTACAACACTTTACAAACAATGCCTTGCAACAACCCAGTTTCAAATGTGCTTTTAACCTTTTTTAAAAGTTTCTGTGGCTGTTTAGAAATGAATTACATGCATAAACAAAGTTCATCATTTCCCGTCATAAAAGCACAAAAGCAAGGTTCAAAGAAAACTTCATGACAGCAGCAAATCTAAACTCATTTGTAAATTAATATCATTTGTAAGTATTACAGCCACGTTTTAATAATGTTGGTTCCGGAGGGCGAGGTGGTCGTGCTTGTAAATCAAGCAGAAGTGAGTCTTGAGTCAGACCTGGACTCTGACCTGTGGTCCTGGTGGTCTCAGTTTCTCACAGAGTAAAGGGTCTTTGCTCCCTGACAGACTGGCCTGTGGTGGTCCAGTCAGTCAGCAGCTTAGACACAAACAAACGGATCCATCTGTAAATGTGAGCTCCATCGAGGGGTTAATGTCCGTGTTCAGGTGGACGTTACATCATGACATTGTCCTGCTGCAAAATGTCCAAACAGCTTCTGTAACAAGACTTTACATCCTTAAACTGGAGAACAAGAACCAGAGTCAAACAGAAACCATGACCTTAACAATGACATTGAAGCAGGAGTCAGCTGGATCCAGTAATTAAGTTTACAATTTAATTTTTTAATCATTAAAGCTAGCTGTAAAGAATACTTTCAATGAAATGGCAGCAAAAAGTAGTTTTTACTTTAAGTATTCAGCCATGTTTGATTAATGTTGAAGTGAGTCTAGAGTCGGACCAGGACTCTGACCCGTGGTCCTGGTGGGCTCAGTTCTCTCAGAGTAAAGGGTCTTTGCTCCCTGACTGGTCTGTGGTGGTCCAGTCATTCAGCAGCTGGACTCAGACAGATCCGTTTGGACCTGGATCGCCGTCGAGGGCCCGGCCCTGCTGAACCTCCCCCCTTCAGCAGGAGCGGCATTAGTGGTGAGTAGGTGTTTTGTTTGTGTTTTTTTTTACATAATTTTTCTGGATAGTCTAATTTTTATCTGTCTCTCCACAGTGCCTGAACTTTTGGGGTGAACTGCTGGACTTGCTGATGAAGCCTGATGGTGAAATGTGAGTTTTTTTCTTTTTCAGGTCTCCAAGACCATGCCTTAAAAATAAAGGTGACTTAATTATTTCAAGATTGCCTTGAGTCTTTTATTTAAATATTTTATGGGGATGTAAAAAAGATGAACTATCAAAATTATTAGTTCAAGGCATCACAACAAAAAACCAAGAGAAACAAAAGTAAAAAGCTGCTGTTGTGGTACAGACGTAAATCTCAAATGGTTCTTTAAAACAAACTTTACTGAAACACAGCAGAACTTAAACAGGATTAGTAATGTTATAGAGGAGCCAATAATGAACAAAACCAAAAAGCCTTCACCAACCACACACTTTAAACATCTTTTTTCAGTGACAAAAACTTCAGTGAAAAGTTTGAACGCTTCTTTAACCAGAAAATTCTTTTTACATCAAACACAACAGCAAAAACTGTATTTCCCTCATTAATTGATTGTGACCCACCATTGAAGCGTCTGAGCTGCTGTTTATGTGTCAACACAAATTTTTCATTTATTTAAAATAGAAAAAAACCAAACACTTAACGTCAACCATGAAATCAGAAATGAATTTCATCAAATGGTCGTAATGAAGAAGTTTAAGTGTTCGAAACAGCAGTCCAAAATTAACCCTTAGTGCATGCTTTTTATTGATAATTTTAACTTGTGTCATTAATTTTGGCAAGATTGTGTATTTTTATTAGCTCTTACTTCCAGCTCAGCTCTAAAGTAAATCTAAAATGCACTGTGTGCAAACAATTGTTACACTTGTACCGTTTAATTACAAAAAGTGCCACGGAAACAATTTTAACTGTAATGTTTGATCTTCTTTCTATTAAAGCATAAAATGTTTTATCTGGGCTTTTGCCTTTTTTACTGCTCTCCACCAGGTGGCGCCATTTTAATGATAAATGAATGGGTATTAAGTAATGCATAAACATCAATGTGTTTCTAAATCAAACCCTAGGCTGTAATAATTCAGCACAAAATCTACTTTGCATGTGGTGTAGATAATAATCATTTTTCTGTTGGTGTAAAAACATGATGGCATGACAAAAAGGCATTAAAGGGTCAAAATGTTCATGAATTTTTGTGTGATTTGGACTGATTGGAAGAATCAGGCAAACACTAAAACATCAATATAATTATAAAAACTGATGGAAAGCACTTTTTGTGCAGTGAGTATTTGACACTGTGCCAAAAATAATGCAAGTAAATGTTGCTGTCAATCAATGACATTTCCCAATAATCCAATCAAAATCAACTTTGCATGTATGTTGAAATCAAGCCAAAGGTTGGAAATATCAGTGCATATTTTTATAGCCTTTTATGCGCTGAGTGTGAGTTTTAGGCCCCGAGGGTTCATTGTAATTGCACCAGGGTTAGCTAATGGCTAACATGCAACTGCCTCTGAGTAGGTGAACAATTTCTACATAACAGGGGATACAATAGAGGATGTTAAGAGTTCATTTTAATCAAAATAGAGCTTCAAGAAAAGTTTGAAAAGTGCTTTCAGTTATTTTCAAAATGTTTTAAATAACTGTGAAACAGTAAAAATCAACACAAAACTGTCAGTGTGTAACAAAGTTCACAAAGGTGCTTCCAAATGTTAATAAAACTCCTTAATTTAAGGAAAATATGCAGTTTTTTTTAAAGAAACTGCATCACAAGAAAAGGTCAAAGAGGAAGAATAAAAGGGTAACTGTGCTTTTGTTTGGTGTGATTATCTCAGGTGAAAACCAGGTGACAGGGCGTCTTCAGGCTCCTCCAGTCCAGGATTAATGTAAAAAGCCTTTTTGGGTCTGGCAATAATTAAATTATTAAAGTCGACTGGTTTGAGCCTACACAGGTCTTGATCAGGGTGAAGTGAAAAACATTGAGTGATCTGGAGAATTCTGATTTACTTAATAGTTCACCACTCTTCAGATACGTCTTAGTTTCAGCTTCATGCTCATGTGACTGTTAAAATCAGCCTCACTGTGAATGTTCTCCCCTCGCTCTGATGAAGACCCTGTGTAGACTTAAACTGGACGACTTTTCTGATTCTAAATCTGTTTTTCCCCGATAAAGGCTTTATTCATAATCTTTGACTTAACCCTTGGGTCTCCATTTGGCTTTTTTCTGCCAAAAATATTTGTTGCTAAAGTTGTGGTTTTCAAGAGTCCAAACGGGACTAAAGGATGTGTTTTAATACTCGAGGGTTAAGTGAGTGTGCCTGAGGACGGTGGGGTTTGATCTGCAAACTGACTTTACAAACCACTCGACTCCAACAACTACAGATTTGGTTACAGAGGAGCATGAAGTTAAAATAACAGAACATCTAAAAAACAGCAACAGAATAAAATGATTACAACAAAATGAGTATAAGTGGGTTTTTGAGACAAAAGGTTTTACCAAGAGTTTACAAAGTGGTTGTTAATTTCTTGTAAAACAATAAGTCCAGATGGTATTTTCACCGATGGACTGGGACAACTGTTCATCAGAGGGTTCAATAAAATGGTCTGAATGCAGTCATAAATTCAGAGCAGATGATTGGGATCACTTCATAAACCTGATCCTGCCAACCGGCCTCCTGCGGGAGATCACCTGGACGCTCCTCCTGCCTGCAGCTCGACCCCAGAGGAGCAGCTGTGCCAAATACAGGTAGGTGCTTTCTTTCAGGTTCAACGTCAACACCAAACGAAACCTGTTTATGTTTAAGAAATCACATTTCCAAAAGTAAACCAAAGCCTGACAGGTTGAGATGGTGCTTTAGTTAGAATCACACGGTGAGGTTTGGAGATGAAAACAAATGAAGGATGATAAACACATCAGCTAAAAACCCAAATGCTCCTGTAACGCTTCAGCAAAATCCACAGCAGAACAAGTTCAACACAAATATTCAGGTTTATGTGCAATTAAACACATTTCCTCTGGCCTTCATTTGTTCTTTTCAGGTAAAAATGAAGAACAATCAAATGAGATAAATATTGAATTCACCTCAAACTGACGGTGTGTAGGTCCTGTAATATAATGCAGACATGAGCATATCCACTTCTCAGAAAACAGTCGACTAGTGAATGAGTTATTATTGTATTGTCTTGACTTATGTATTTTCTCAACTTTAATTTGGTTCAACATTTTAAAACCTCACCAACATGAAGATGAACAACTGTTTTGACAAAAAATGAATAATTAAAAGGAAGTTTGAGCCTCAACACTGGCTCTATAAACATAATTAAATGGCTCCAAATGTTCTTCAGACCACACCGGGGACACTGAGACCAGAATCTGTGGCTCCATGTCACACAGGCTCACATTCAGAGTTTGGCCTAAAAACATGAAAACGTGGATCAGTCCTGTCATAAATCAACAGTTCAGGCTGCTGGTGACCATGGAGACCCCTCTATGACCACAGGGGGCCCATCTTCTGAGGCTACTCCAGCAGGACAAGATGCCGAGTCCCAAAGCTCAAAGCATCTCAAACTGGTTTCTCGATCATGACGATGAGTTCACTGAGCTCCAGTGACCTCCACAGTCTCCAGATCTCAATCCAATAGAGCAGCTTTGGGATGTGGTGGAGCAGGTGATTAACATCATCAATCAATCAAACTTTATTTGTACAGCACTTTTCATCCAGGATTTTGTAGCACAAAGTGCTTCACATAAGAAATAAAATAAAACAATAAATGAAATAAAAAGTAGAAAATTACTTAGAATGAAAACATAAGACCACACCCACCCTCACAATCCACACACACACAAACACACTTAATTAAACACACAAAGACATAAAATGGAAATTCTGACAGAAAGCAGGATTAGAGGACTGAGGAAATGTTATCTTGAATTAAAAATGAGGAAAGACAGGAGCGAAGACTAAAATGATAATTAAAATCATAAGAAATTAGATAAAAATACTATAGGGTAAAGTAAGTAGATAAATTAATTAACCCTTGGTGTCTACTACAGTTGACATATATCTGGGATAAATCTGATACCCTTTAGGTTTCCCTTGTCTTAAGTTTCATAAAAATATGTTCTTTGAACATTTTTACCATATCAAGATACTGCATCATAACTTCAAAATAGACAACGAATGGCAAACTGGGTATTATACCTGTATTAATATTTAACACAATTTAGTATTTTTTATTTTAAATTTGTTTTAATAAACAAGTGAATAATTTGATTAAACAGCAACAAAACATATACTTCAGATTTTGCCTTTTCTTTTATTTACTCTTAATAAATGTTTGTCAGAGACATGTGTTAGTGGATCTTTATTAAGTTCCACTAAATTACTATATAAACCGTTGATGCATGGTGCCCACTGTGGTGGACAGATGCATAACTTCCTCAGAATATAACACTGAAAAATGACCATGATTTTTAACTTGATTGAAAGTAAAACCAAATATTTTTAAAAAGTATTCATTTGGATTTAATAATTGATGCATTAACAAAGAACAAAATTTCAAATAATAAATCTGAACTGAAATGTAGACATAAAAAAGATTAAGGAATTTTAAGATAAGTAAAAAGATAGGGAGGAATAATAAAAATTCTTCCAAACAAAAATCAACACCATCTATCGTAACCTCAACACCTCCAGCTCCCTCCCCACCTCCCCGCCTGGCTCCCCGCCCTCCTCCATTCGGCCCCTATCTAAGTTTTCCCCAGTGTCCCCAGCAGATCTACACATCCTCATGACCGGAATGAAAACCTCCACCTGCACTCTGGACCCCATGCCATCAAAATTCATCAAGGACTGCCTCCCTGCCATCTCACCTCTAATCACTGCTATTGTCAGCTCCTCTCTCAGCTCTGGTTCTGTCCCTCAACCCCTCAAACTGGCTGCTGTTACCCCCATAATCAAAAAAACAGGTCTCAACCCAGATAACCCAAATAATTTCCGTCCCATCTCTAACCTTCCCTTTCTCTCCAAAATACTGGAACGTGCTGTGGCCTCTCAACTCAAAACCCATCTCTCCTCCAATAACCTGTTTGAACCATTTCAATCCGGCTTCAGACCCAAACACAGCACTGAAACAGCTCTCCTCAAAGTCTCCAATGACCTTCTCCTCTCTACAGACTCTGGACACCTCACCATTCTCATCCTCCTTGACCTCACTGCAGCATTCGACACCATCAACCACACCATCCTCCTTTCCCGTCTCCAATCAACCTTACACATCACCGGCACTGCACTCTCCTGGATCAAATCATACCTCACAGACAGATACCAATTCATCCATATCAACAACTGTACCTCCCCCACAGCTCCCCTGTCCCATGGTGTCCCCCAGGGTTTGGTGCTTGGTCCCCTCCTCTTCATTCTCTACATTCTCCCAATTGGTAAAATCATCCATCGTCATGGTCTCCGCTTCCACTGTTATGCTGATGACATCCAACTTTACATCTCCACAAACTCCATCACTGCCCCTACCCTCTCCACGCTGACCAACTGCCTGACTGAAATTAAACTCTGGATGCAAACAAATTACCTCCAATTCAACTGTGAAAAATCCAACCTTTTAATCATCGGCCCCAAATCCCTCACCACAACCACCAACAACTTCACTCTCTCAATAGACAATGTTTCCCTCACCCCATCTTCACATGTCCACAACCTTGGTATCATTTTTGACTCCCATCTCACTCTGGAACATCACATCAATCAACTCACCAAAACCGCTTTCTTCCACCTGAAAAACATTGCCCGTCTCCGTCCATCTCTCTCCTTTTCCACTGCTGAAACCCTCATCCATGCTTTCATCACTTCAAGACTCGACTACTGCAATAGCATCTTCTACGGCCTTCCTTCCAAACTACTCAACAAACTGCAATATATCCAGAACTCTGCCGCCCGCCTGCTCACCCACACCCGCTCCCGAGACCACATCACCCCTGTCCTCCGAAACCTCCACTGGCTCCCCATAAAACACAGAATACACTCCAAAATCCTCCTCCTCACCCACAAAGCCCTCCATAATCAGGCCCCCTCCTATCTCTCCAGCCTGCTCCACCACTACACCCCGTCCCGTGACCTCCGATCCTCTGAAGCCCACCTCCTTTCCCTACCACCTGACACCAAGTACCGATCCTGGGGAGACAGAGCCTTCTCTGTTGCTGCCCCCACCCTCTGGAACGCACTACCATCACACATACGAAACTGTCCGACCCTGTCCACATTTAAAACCCTCACCAAAACCCACCTTTTTAGAATTGCTTTTAATGTATGACTGCTTTTACATGTACTTTATGTTCCTTTTCTTTGCATTTTAATCATGTTTTTTTATGATTATGTTGTTCTCTATGATGTTCTAAACCTCTGTACAGCGTCTTTGAGTGCCTAGAAAAGCGCTTTATAAATTAAATTTATTATTATTATTATTATTTTTATTACGATCATCCCAAAGCCAGACTAAAACGGTCGATCTTGAGTTTGTATAAATATGAACAGTAGGTGCTGTCCTCAGGTCTTCAGGTAGACTGGTCCACAGACGGGGCCATAATAACAAAAAGAAGCTTCTCCGTGTGTTTTAGTTCTGACTTTGGGGTCTGTTAAAGACCTGCAGACCTGAGGGCTCTGCTGGGCTCACAGGGCAGCACGGATGTGCAGCCGACAAATCTGCAGCAGCTGTGAGAGGCTCTCATGTCAACATGGAGAAAAATCTGTGAGGAACGATGTTCACACCAAATCCAGACTCATCAGACCAGGAGACAGTTTTTCAGTCCTCTGGGGTCAGACTCTGGTGAGGCCCTGCTAATGCCCTCAGTTTGCTGTTCTCAGCTGACAGCGGTGGCACCCAGTGTGGTCGTCTGCTTCAGGATCAGACGTGTGTAAAGAAAAGGTCTGAACACCTGGACTGGACCGAGTGCTTATTCCACTTCCTGTTGCCTTTCTTTAAAAACCACTCTGACTTTTCTCCTGTGGCATCAACGACACGCTCTGGATCAGAGAACTGCCTCCAACTGGATATTTTCTCTCTTTCAGACCGTTCTCTGTAAACCCTAGAGATGGTTGGGGGTGAAAATCCAAGTAGACCAGCAGTTTCTGATCATGTTAACCATCTCAAAATATCAAAATGCATTGATTTGCTGTCATGTCATTTTCTGATTCATTATTTGCATGAACAAGCAGTGGAATAGGTGTACTTAATAAAGTGGCCAGTGAGGCTCTTGAAGGCTGAACTAAAGAAGTGTTTAGTGTCTTCTTTCTAAAGCAGACTAAAGAGTTTCACTGATGTGATGAAGGTAGAAAATATTCAACACGGCTCTTACGGCTCTTTTCTTCTGCCTCCACTTTTATGACCTTTGACCCTGTGGGACCTTTTCTAAAGTAACAGGGAGGTCAACACTGCAGAGTGACCTTCACCTCTTTATCCTGAAGGACAACTAAAGACACAACAGCACAGATTTACATTATTATTTCATTTATTAAAATATTAAAATCATCATAAAAACTCTGTATAAAAAGAGTTCCAGCTCTAAATTCAGCCTGAGGAGACGACCAGCATCAAGATAAAGAGGACGTTCAGTTGTGTTCAGAATATCAGTCACACACCAACAACCAGATCAGTCACTGCTTTACAGAGAAACTATATTTCTACAGGGGAAATATTTTACATCAGGTGGAGCAGAGTAACAGAAACCAACAGTCATGACCTGAACTCTTCTGGTTAATGAATCATTGAAAATAATGGAGTTCAGTCAGAGAGGCCGTTCATTCAGTGCAGAAACAGGAGTCAACATGAGGCCCTTTTTCAAGGACCAAGGCAGCAGATGTTGTTAATGCGGCTGATGCTGAAGGAGAGTTTCCTTCAGCACTAAATTCATGCTCAGTCACAAGAGACAGCCTGTGGACGAAGACAAAGTGGATCTGAATATTTTCACCATGGATCTCAAAATCATCATCATCTTCATCACTGTCTGGAGCTCTCTGATACCTGGTGTGGGTGATCCTCAGAGTGACATGAGGGACGACCGAGTGGACACTGAGAGAGTTGAGCTCACAGTCGTGTTGGTCCACATCTACGACAGTCGTTACCTGCAGGCTGCACAGAACAAGGACACAACAAGTGTGAGAGAGGAGCACCTGAGCAGAGGAGTCCTGGACCTGGAGATCAGGATCCTGTCTCTGAACCACAGTGGATCACACCAGGTCTTCTGCCCTCAGCTGAGGATCGACTGCATTGTCCCTGTCCCTGATGGTGGACATCCTGTGATTTTAATCTGAGAGACAAATGGTGGAGCTCCAGAGTGACTGTCACTCACATGCTCCTTTTATACAGAAATTTTATAAATAATTTTTAGACTTTAATAAATGAAATAATGATCTAAATCTGTGCCTTTGTGTCTTCATTGGTCCTTCAGGACAAAGAGGTGAGGGTCAGTCTGGAGTACTGGCTTCCCTGTTACTTTAGAAAACGTCCCACAGGGTCAAAGGTCCTGAAAGTGGAGGCTGCTCCTCGCTTAGATCACCGCGCAGACCAGGCCGGGACAGGTGAGTCCAGCCCAAGGATTCAATTAATCTGTGTGTAATCCAGGCCAAAGGCTGCTCTTCCCTAAGATCACCGCACTGAGGTCCCCACGGAGGCAACAGGCTGCTCCTCACTGAGATCACCGCTTAGATCAGGCCGGGACAGGTGAGTCCAGCCCAAATATTCAATTAATCTGTGTGTAATCCAGGCCAAAGGCTGCTCCTTGCGGAGATCACCGCGCCGACATGGCCGGGACAGGTGAGTCCAGCCCAAGGATTCAATTTTTCTGTGTGTAATCCAAGCAAAGGCTGCTCCTTGCGGAGATCACCGCGCTGAGGTCCACGCGGAGGACACAGGTTACTCCTCGATTTGATCCCCTCGATGAGGTCCCCGAGGAGGCAACGGGCTGCTCCTCGCTGAGATCACCGCGTAGACCAGGCCGGGACAGGTGAGTCCAGCCCAAAGATTCAATTATTCTGTGTGTAATCCAAGCAAAGGCTGCTCCTCACTGAGATCACCGCGCTGAGGTCCCCGCGGAGGAAAATGGCTGCTCCTGGCTGAGATCACCGCGCAGACCAGGCCGGGACAGGTGAGTCCAGCCTACATATTCAATTTTTCGGTGTGTCATCTAGGCCATACTGGTTACCTCGCTGAATTTCAGCACTTTCCACCTTTCACAGCCAAAGTTACAGGAGGAAACAAATTCCCCCCAGATCGACCGTGCCCGCACTCTTGGTCTATTAAAGGCAGTGTACGGCCAATCTTATGTCAGAGTCACCTGTGATGTGAAGCTCTGATTGTTGTTTACAGACAAGAGACAGCCTGTGGACGAAGACAAAGTGGATCTGAATATTTTCACCATGGATCTCAAAATCATCATCATCTTCATCACTGTATGGAGCTCTCTGATACCTGGTGTGGGTGATCCCCAGAGTGACATGAGGGAAGACCGAGTGGACACTGAGAGAGTTGAGCTCACAGTCGTGTTGGTCCACATCTACGACAGTCGTTACCTGCAGGCTGCACAGAACAAGGACACAACAAGTGTGAGAGAGGAGCACCTGAGCAGAGGAGTCCTGGACCTGGAGATCAGGATCCTGTCTGTGAACCACAGTGGATCACACCAGGTCTTCTGCCCTCAGCTGAGGATCGACTGCATTGTCCCTGTCCCTGGAGATCAGGATCCTGTCTCTGAACCACAGTGGATCACACCAGGTCTTCTGCCCTCAGCTGAGGATCGACTGCATTGTCCCTGTCCCTGATGGTGGACATCCTGTGATTTTAATCTGAGAGACAAATGGTGGAGCTCCAGAGTGACTGTCACTCACAAGCTCCTTTTATACAGAATTTTGTACATTATTATTGGACTTTAATAAATGAAATAATGATCTAAATCTGTGCCTTTGTGTCTTCATTGGTCTTTCAGGACAAAGAGGTGAGGGTCAGTCTGGAGTATTGGCTTTCCTGTTACTTTAGAAAACGTCCCACAGGGTCAAAGGTCCTTAAAGTGGAGGCTGCTCCTCACTGACATCACAGCGATGAGTTTGCAGCGGAGGACAACGGGCTGCTCCTCCCTGAGATCACCGCGCAGACCAGGACGAGACAGGTGAGTCCAGCCCAAAGATTAAATTATTCTGTGTGTAATCCAGGTCAACGGCTGCTCCGCGCTGAGATCACCGCGCACACCAGCGCTGTGTTCGCCCAGGAGGCAACGGGCTGCTCCTTGCTGAGATCACCGCGCAGACCAGGCCGGGACAGGTGAGTCCAGCCCAAGGAATCAATATTTCTGTGTGTAATCCAGGCAAGACGCTGCTCCTCGATGTGATCCCCGCGCAGACCAGGCCGGGACAGGTGAGTCCAGCCTAAAAATTAAATTATTCTGTGTGTAATCCAGGCCAAAGGCTGCTCTTCGCTGAGATCACCGCGCACACCAGCGCTGTGTTCGCCCAGGAGGCAACGGGCTGCTCCTTGCTGAGATCACCGCGCAGACCAGGCCGGGACAGGTGAGTCCAGCCCAAGGAATCAATAGTTCTGTGTGTAATCCAGGCCAAAGGCTGCTCCTCCCTGAGATCACCGCGCAGACCAGGCCGGGACAGGTGAGTCCAGCCCAAAGATTAAATTATTCTGTGTGTAATCCAGGTCAACGGCTGCTCCGCGCTGAGATCACCGCGCAGACCAGGCCGGGACAGGTGAGTCCAGCCCAAACATTCAATAATTCTGTGTTTAATCCAAGCAAAGGCTGCTCCTCACTGAGATAACCGCGCGGATCAGGTCGGGACAGGTGAGTCCAGCCCAAGGAATCAATATTTCTGTGTGTAATCCAGGCCAAAGGCTGCTCCTCCCTGAGATCACCGCGCAGACCAGGCCGAGACAGGTGAGTCCAAACTAAAAATTAAATTTTTCTGTGTGTAATCCAGGCCATAGGCTGCTCCTCCCTGAGATCACCGCGCTGAGTTTGCAGCGGAGGCACCGGGGTGCTCCTCGCTGAGATCACCGCGCAGACCAGGCCGGGACAGGTGAGTCCAGCCCAAGGAATCAATATTTCTGTGTGTAATCCAGGCAAGACGCTGCTCCTCGATGTGATCCCCGCGCAGACCAGGCCGGGACAGGTGAGTCCAGCCTAAAAATTAAATTATTCTGTGTGTAATCCAGGCCAAAGGCTGCTCTTCGCTGAGATCACCGCGCACACCAGCGCTGTGTTCGCCCAGGAGGCAACGGGCTGCTCCTTGCTGAGATCACCGCGCAGACCAGGCCGGGACAGGTGAGTCCAGCCCAAAGATTAAATTATTCTGTGTGTAATCCAGGTCAACGGCTGCTCCGCGCTGAGATCACCGCGCAGACCAGGCCGGGACAGGTGAGTCCAGCCCAAGGAATCAATAGTTCTGTGTGTAATCCAGGCCAAAGGCTGCTCCTCCCTGAGATCACCGCGCAGACCAGGCCGAGACAGGTGAGTCCAAACTAAAAATTAAATTTTTCTGTGTGTAATCCAGGCCATAGGCTGCTCTTCCCTGAGATCACCGCGCTGAGTTTGCAGCGGAGGCACCGGGGTGCTCCTCGCTGAGATCACCTCGCACACCAGGCCGGGACAGGTGAGTCCAGCCCAAGGAATCAATATTTCTGTGTGTAATCCAGGCAAGACGCTGCTCCTCGATGTGATCCCCGCGCAGACCAGGCCGGGACAGGTGAGTCCAGCCCAAAAATTAAATTATTCTGTGTGTAATCCAGGTCAACGGCTGCTCCTCCCTGAGATCACCGTACAGACCAGGCCGGGACAGGTGAGTCCAGCCCAAAGATTAAATTATTCTGTGTGTAATCAAGGCTAAAGGCTGCTTCTTGCGGAGATCATCGAGCAGACCAGCCCGAGACAGCTGTGTCTAGCCCAAACATTCAATATGTCTGTGTGTAATCCAGGCCAACGGCTGCTCCTCGCTGAGATCACCAAGCAGACCAGGCCGGGACAGGTGAGTCCAGCCTAAAAATTAAATTATTCTGTGTGTAATCCAGGCCAAAGGCTGCTCTTCGCTGAGATCACCGCGCACACCAGCGCTGTGTTCGCCCAGGAGGCAACGGGCTGCTCCTTGCTGAGATCACCGCGCTGAGTTTGCAGCGGAGGCACCGGGGTGCTCCTCACTAAGATCACCGCGCAGACCAGGCCGGGACAGGTGAGTCCAGCCCAAGGATTCAATTATTCTGTGTGTGTAATCCAGGCCAACGGCTGCTCCTCACTGAGATCACCAAGCAGACCAGGCCGGGACAGGTGAGTCCAGCCCAAAGATTAAATTATTCTGTGTGTAATCCAGGCAAGACGCTGCTCCTCACTGAGATCACCGTGATGAGGTCCCCGAGGAGGCAACGGGCTGCTCCTTGCGGAGATCAACGCGCAGACCAGGTGGGGACAGGTGAGTCCAGCCCAAAGATTAAATTATTCTGTGTGTAATCCAGGCCATAGGCTGCTCCTCCCTGAGATCACCGCGCAGACCAGGCCGGGACAGGTGAGTCCAGCCCAAACATTCAATAATTCTGTGTTTAATCCAAGCAAAGGCTGCTCCTCACTGAGATAACCGCGCGGATCAGGTCGGGACAGGTGAGTCCAGCCCAAGGAATCAATATTTCTGTGTGTAATCCAGGCCAAAGGCTGCTCCTCCCTGAGATCACCGCGCAGACCAGGCCGAGACAGGTGAGTCCAAACTAAAAATTAAATTTTTCTGTGTGTAATCCAGGCCATAGGCTGCTCCTCCCTGAGATCACCGCGCTGAGTTTGCAGCGGAGGCACCGGGGTGCTCCTCGCTGAGATCACCTCGCACACCAGGCCGGGACAGGTGAGTCCAGCCCAAGGAATCAATATTTCTGTGTGTAATCCAGGCAAGACGCTGCTCCTCGATGTGATCCCCGCGCAGACCAGGCCGGGACAGGTGAGTCCAGCCTAAAAATTAAATTATTCTGTGTGTAATCCAGGCCAAAGGCTGCTCTTCGCTGAGATCACCGCGCACACCAGCGCTGTGTTCGCCCAGGAGGCAACGGGCTGCTCCTTGCTGAGATCACCGCGCAGACCAGGCCGGGACAGGTGAGTCCAGCCCAAGGAATCAATATTTCTGTGTGTAATCCAGGCAAGACGCTGCTCCTGGCTGAGATCACCAAGCAGACCAGGCCGGGACAGGTGATTCCAGCCCACATATTCAATTTTTCGGTGTGTCATCTAGGCCATACTGGTTACCTCGCTGAATTTCAGCACTTTCCACCTTTCACAGCCAAAGTTACAGGAGGAAACAAATTCCCCCCAGATCGACCGTGCCCGCACTCTTGGTCTATTAAAGGCAGTGTACGGCCAATCTTATGTCAGAGTCACCTGTGATGTGAAGCTCTGATTGTTGTTTACAGACAAGAGACAGCCTGTGGACGAAGACAAAGTGGATCTGAATATTTTCACCATGGATCTCAAAATCATCATCATCTTCATCACTGTATGGAGCTCTCTGATACCTGGTGTGGGTGATCCTCAGAGTGACATGAGGGACGACCGAGTGGACACTGAGAGAGTTGAGCTCACAGTCGTGTTGGTCCACATCTACGACAGTCGTTACCTGCAGGCTGCACAGAACAAGGACACAACAAGTGTGAGAGAGGAGCACCTGAGCAGAGGAGTCCTGGACCTGGAGATCAGGATCCTGTCTGTGAACCACAGTGGATCAGACAGAGTCTTCTGCCCTCAGCTGAGGATCAACTTCATTGTTTTACATTTATGCACTTATTTGTTTATTTATTTCTCATCGTTATATGGAAAGGTTTTTTTTATTGATTCTATGTACAGCACTTTGGAGGCGTTTTTGTTGTTTCAGTGTGCTATACAAATAAAGTGGAATGGATCGACTGCATTGTCCCTGTCCCTGGAGATCAGGATCCTGTCTCTGAACCTTTGGATCAGACTGAGTCTTCTGTCTGCCCTCGGGAGGGGATCGACTGCATTGTCCCTGTCCCTGATGGTGGACATCCTGTGATTTTAATCTGAGAGACAAACGGTGGAGCTCCAGAGTGACTGTCACTCACACCCTCCAGGATTTGGGACTCTTTTTTATACAGAGTTGTTATAAATTATTTTTACAATTTAATAAATGAAATAATAATGTAAATCTGTGCTGCTGTGTCTTTATTTGTCCTTCAGGATAAAGAGGTGAAGGTCACTCTGCAGTGTTGACCTCCTTGTTACTTTAGAAAAGGTCCCACAGGGTCAAAGGTCGTAAAAGTGGAGGCAGAAGAAAAGAGCCGTAAGAGCCGTGTTGAATATTTTCTACCTTCATCACATCAGTGAAACTCTTTAGTCTGCTTTAGAAAGAAGACACAAAACACTTCTTTAGTTCAGCCTTCAAGAGCCTCACTGGCCACTTTATTAAGTACACCTGATCAACCCCTTGTTCATTCAAATAATCAATCAGCCAATCACATGTCAGCAAAGCAATAATTTTGACATGTAGAGATGGTTAACAGGATCAGAAACTGCTGGTCTACTTGGATTTTTACTCACAACCATCCCTGGGGTTTACAGAGAACGGTCTGAAAGAGAGAAAATATCCAGTTGGAGGCAGTTCTCTGATCCAGAGTGTGTCGTTGATGCCACAGGAGAAAAGTCAGAGTAGTTTTTAAAGAAAGGCAACAGGAAGTGGAATAAGCACTCGGTCCAGTCCAGGTGTTCAGACCTTTTCTTTACACACGTCTGATCCTGAAGCAGACGACCACACTGGGTGCCACCGCTGTCAGCTGAGAACAGCAAACTGAGGGCATTAGCAGGGCCTCACCAGAGTCTGACCCCAGAGGACTGAAAAACTGTCTCCTGGGCTTTATTTTTATTTTATTTATCTGGATCTCCTTTAGCTACTACCAAGCAGCAGCTACTCTTCATGGGGTCCACACATTAAAAGACAATCCACACAACACATCAGTGACATTCAAACACCACCAACACTGAAACAGAAAATAAAAGGAACCAGCTGACAGTCATAGAGATGGTCTCTTAGATGCCCAAAGATCACTGTATATGTACATCAATGATTACATTATAATCTAAACAGTTGTATAAATCAATGATTCCACCTAATGCAGTGCATTTTGACACAACTACAGTTTAAATGTTTCTGAAAGATAAATAAAATATTCTGCATATCACTTTAAGTTATTCAATGGACAGACTGTTAAGATAATCTTGATAACATCAGATATTTCTTCACGCTGGTTTAAAAACCTATTGAACTGGTTAAACCTGTGATCTCTGATGGAAGACTTTTCTGTATTTTCATACCTCTATACAAACAGTGTGTTGTCCTGCATTGGTGTTTGTGAGTGCTCCTGTGAAACAAATAAAATGAAATATTATGTCTTGCAGCTGTACTCCCCCTGGTGGTTATGGGGTGTTCATCAGACCTAAAACCTGTTTTCCCTTTATTTTGAAGGTAGAGGCTTAAATTTATTATGTATTCATGGGAAAAGCATTTTAATATGTCAGGATTACAGTGTATCAGAAATAAGTGGTTTTAATGGGGATCAATGGAACCAAATTGGACACGAAGTCAAAGAGTGTACACTTTGTACATATCCCCTATTCTATACACCTCACAGTCGTGGGATCATGGAATTTTAAAAATAAAAATAAAACCCCGGCCAAGTATCATGTAATTGGCACTTCAACTGACCGAGATATTAAGAGTCAAAAAAAGAAATAAAAGAAAAATGTACCAGTTTGGGTCCCAAGGTGCCTCAAGTGTCTGACTTTCACCAAGCCAGAGGGCTTCACTGTTCACTGTGAGAAGACTGTGATGGTTTTGTGAACAACAGTTGAGTTACTTTATTTTATTCTTCTGTTAAAAATGGAAATATCTGTGCATGTTTAGGATCAGGTGGTGCGTTCAAGTAGTGTTGGGAAATGAAAAACATTAAACAGAAACATCAGTTGTTAGGAATGTGTGATATTATTGGATGAATATTGGTATCTGCAGATATTTCCTTAAAAAGCTGATTATCAGTATCTGCAGATGTGAATTGTTTGCTGATATTTACAGCTGACATTTTGACCATACAAACAGGCCAAGCGAACAGATACTTCAAACTGTATATATGTGCAGTACTTAAGTAAATGTACTTGGTTATCGTCACCACTGCCTATGAGCCAAATACATTTGGATATTTTTCCTTTAAATTTCATCCATTATCTTTTCTGCTTATTCCCTTCAGAGTCACAGGGGGGCCTGGTGCATATCCCAGCTGACATGGTACACTGGACTTTGACATACACCCTGAACTGACTGTGAGCCAATGACAGGGCCACATAGAGAGAGACAGACAACCATTCACGCTCACACTCATACCTAATGAGTATGTTTTTAATTTGAGGGAGGATGCCAGGGTGACTTTGACTTTATAGACTGCTGCAAAAAATAAATTATAAAGAACAAAAACAAAATTTTTACTATTTACATTGAAATTTTAACTATTTTAAAATTCTAGCATTTTAGTAATAAACAATTTTAAAGTGAAAAGAACAAAGAAACTTACAGGACACACACCAAAAAAAATAATTGTATAAAACAAAAAGGAAAAAGTCAGATGGAAGCTACATGTGCAATAACAACACTCACAACAATGATAATAACTACACAGAAAAAGTTAGACTACTACCTCAGTGCATCTTATTGTACAGATTTGTTGAGCCACTTGCTATTCTTGCATTTATATTTCTATTATTGCTTTTATATTTGTATTTATTGCTTTTATATTTCTAATTGTCTTATGCTGGGACCTCAGTAACTAATTTTGTTCTTTTCTGATGTAAGTGCAGTCTGAATGTCAAATTAAACTCCTCTGAATCCTTTTTAAAAACAGAAAAACAGGAACATAATTTATTTGAAGAAATCCAGGTTACAAAATTAAGTTGACAACAAGGTATCTGAATGAGTTTTTACAGTGTGTGTAATCTAATGTACAACAGACTCATTTGTATGTTTGCACTGACTTTGATTTAAAATAATAAATAAAAAAGTTAAGAGCCTTAAGGACCCACAAACAAAACATATCTAATTCAAGAGACAGGACAAAAAAGGCCAATTTAAACAGAAGATAAAATCCTGCTCACTGTCTAACCTGCAAGAAATTCATTGATTTGAAACAGTTTGGTCCCAGACCTTCTTCAGGCAAACTGTGAAATCAAAGTTCGACAGGTTATTTTTATGTTTATATGAACTCTATTTGTGAAATAAAATATAACAAGAACTTCCAGTCGAAATACATTTTAAGATTGAGTGAATACGTGTCCACTAAGAACAATATATCAAATATATCAAAACACAAACAACAAAGTGAAAGCCATGAAATAAAACAGACATAAAATAAGATAAAAAGGTACTACTACTACTACTTACTACTTAGTAGTAGTAATAATAATAATAATAATAATAATAATAAATATTAAACTTCTATGTTCTGGAGTCTGATTAAAATAGAAACTAGATAAATAAAAATAGGAGTAACACTCGTTAATTTAAAAGTATGCATATAATATTTTGCAAGGACTGTTAGACTCCTGAAGTGAAATTTCATCTTCTGGTCCCCCAAAAATCAAATCCAACAATATTATAAGTTAAGGCAGACAGAGAATTTATTATTTCCTGAGATCCAATCATGAAACTTTCTCCAGAAAAGTTCAGGCACTCTGCAAGAAAAGAGAAATGTTCATCTTTCAAGAATACGCCTTCAATTCAATTAATATTAAAATCAATGTGCATAAATCTCATTCATTGTTTTAAAAAGTGCTTTTTCTTCAACTTCAGGTGGGATAGAAAATGTTTAACAGTTACAGCTGGTTCTCTTAGAGACAGTACGGAAGAGTATTAGGGCCATTTTAGATGGAGAAAATAACTTTAGGAAGGCCAAGATTTAAGTCGAGATGACGACAATAAAGTCAAATTTTGAGATAAAAGCCGAAATGAAGAGATAAAAGTTGAAATGTCGACAATAAAGTTGAAATACAATATCGTGATAAAAGTCAAAATGATGGTATTAAAGTTAAAATGTGGAGAAAAAGAGTCGAAAGTCGAGAATAAAGTCGACATACAATGTATTTCGACTTTATTCTCGTCATTTCAACTTTGATCCCGACATTTTGACTTTAATCTCGATTTCCCCAAAATGATTTTCTCCATCTAACATGGCCCTTATACTCTTCCGTAGAGACAGAGGGTGAAGGTGAAGGGACACATTTATTTTGGAGAGAACAGATCTCAGAAACTTGTTTTTGTTCAATGAGAAAAGAGTCTTTTGTAAATAAAGGGAACAGCTGAGATACTGTTGGTTCATGAAACAAATATCCTTTAACTGCAGCTACGAGAGCTCGTTAATGCACTAAATTAAAGCCAAAGTTCAAACATTCTGCCAGAGATGGTCAGTGTACGTTTTGGTCATTGGATTTTCTGTCCAGAAAAAGATATGAAAAATTAAAAAATGAGTGGATATTTGATTTTCATTTTAAATTAAAAAATTAAACTTGAAATTCAAGGCATTTTTCTCTGTCAGGGTCAAGAAGGGATAAACCAAACTTTGATAAAACGGTCGATTTTCATTTTCACATCTGACATCTGACTTTTTTTGTTTTTTAGAAACAGAAAATGAAAATCAACTATCAGTTAAGGTTTTGTTTTTTTTTAAATCTCTTCTCGACCCTGATAAAGAAAGGTGCCTTTAATTTTTGATTTTTTAAAATGAAAATGAAATAACTACACTTTTTTGTTTTTAATATCCTTTCCTGAACGGAAAATCCAATGACCAAAACTGACCCTGAAATACACTTTGTAATATAAATGAATTAACATTTCCAACATTACATTTCTCTCTCACTGTGATCCTCAGCTTCATCATGACATCTGAAAAGTCTGAAGATTCTTTTGTGAGCCTCTGAAACTGAAAGTCTTTAAACTTATTTCTGCACAATCACACTTTTCATCACCATCAGGCTGCTTTTTGAGGAGGGAGAGAAAAACGCAGCAAACGTTCATCAAACAGGAAAATATCGGAGTGTTCTGTTCTTTGCAGTGAGGGCGCTGGACTAGAAGACATGTCACGCACAATGATGTTCACCTGCGCAGGTAGACCTCAGCCAGCCCCTCCCTCCTGCAGGTGTGCGCATGATTTCCAACAGGTGTGGCGCGTAATCCTGGTCACGTGGTGACGTGGTCAAATGTTTGTTTCAAACATTTCTCCACGCGCTCGGAGAGGAAGTCGAACCAAAGAGGTCTCTGAACACTTTTCCATCCAAGTCTTCGAGGTTTAAGAGTTTGCAGCCCAAACTGCTCTGAAATGAAGAGAAACTTCTGGAAGTTTGTGAGAATGTGGCTCTAAAGCAGCCGAGAGGAACGACCCGTTTGAGTTTTGCTGCCTTGAAGTCAACACCTGAGCACAGGTAACAGCTTCACTCCACTTTTGTCCACGGTTTCATGTTTCAGAGCTTTAAAAAGCATTTTGTTCCACTGTGTTCAGTTTGTAAAGCAGCTACATTCAGCTTCATTGGGACCAAATTAAATCATTTTCCAGTTTGACTGTTTTGGACATGAACTTAAAGAAAGTGCAGCAGACCGTTCAGCTTTTCATTCATTCATTCATTCAACCTTTATTTAATCTCGAGATGCCATTGAGAGCATGCTCTCATTTACAATGACGTGGAGAGTACAGGAAAACATAAAATGCAAGATAATAAAGCAAGGAGAAAGAAGGAGAAGAGCAAAGTGCGAAAAGTTGCTTTAGAATATGTAGAGCAGAGTTTTAAAGCAGGTACAGACATGAACATAGTGCATCTTTAACACGTTTTGAGACTGTCTTGTGGTAATAACAGGGCTTAGTTTCAGTGTCTGCTGTACAGTATTCCAGCTGAGAGCTGCACAGTAGCTGAAAGATGTTTCTCCAATTTAACTTTTGTTATCCAGCTTAAACCCTTAAAAGTAGCGGCTTGTCCGGACATTACGTATGTTTTGGAGCTCAAAGGTTTATTTCACTTTCTACTCAAATCCTAAAATCAACATTTCTGTAAAACTTTACATATGTTTGTCTCATTTGATACATGAGGTGTTTTTGGGAGCTGATAATCCATTTGAGGACATTTTTATCATTTATCTGATAGTTTTCAGATTTTTTTAATTTGTTGATCATATTGATTAGATATAAAAGTGTATCAAATATGACACAAAATGGGTTAAAATACTAAAGATGGTCTACATTACATGACATTTTTATTTTAATGACAATTATTCACTTTGGTGAAACTTTAATAATCAATTAATGCTAATGATTGGTTGAATGGCAGTTAAGTCATTGAATGCTGGTCTTTTATTTCTTTAATGAAGTTCAAATAAAGCTCGAAGCAGCAAATTTTTGAGTTTATGCAAAAGTTTAGTGACTGTATTAGTTGAAAATGCACTGGCAGGAGGGTTTAACACATGTTTTTGAGTTTGCTATTAGGACCAACATCCAGGTTATACCTGACAATTTAAAAATTAAATGTCTGTGCACATAAATGAGTTAAAGAGCCACTAATTTTGGAATTTATCAAGAAATGAAGAAAACTCTGTAGCACTGAATTAATGAATAATGTATTGTCCGGATTACTAATTGAGTTTTTGTGCTTTAATTTGGTTAAAAGTTGATAAAACCCATTAACCAACATGGGAGGTGCTAATAGCACTGTTTAAAGAAAAAAGGTGAAATTATAAAATGGAGATAAGAGGTTTGTACCTGACAGTGATGACATGCACAGTCTTCTGCTGTGAGGTTGATCATTTCCAACATGTTGCTGCTGTTGGGCACAAACTTCTTATTTCCAGTTTTATTTATTTTTGACCTCCGACAGTTTGTTTGTGAGCAGAGTAACTCAAAAACTAATCAACACACTTTTATCATTTTCAGGGGGTGTTGGTCACTGCACAAGAACTTTTATTTTATTTTTCTCCATCTTCACTGCCAGTTCGTGTCAGTGACATGCGCAGTGACATTCAGAGAGACACTCGGACCCTGGACTGTGGATCATGAGGCTGAACATGAGGACAGCGCTGGAGTCGCTGCTCTGCTCTAAACAGAAAGGTGAGAGTGAAGCTGTTTTCATGCAAGAGTGAATATAAAGGTTTATTTGGACAGTGCAAATTCATGAGCTTAGTACCACCGTAAATGTGCTGGATTTAGCACAATGTAGTCCAAACCAAAGACATGAACAGTTCACCAGTGTTCAGCAAAAGTCAGATGTTCTGACACAACACGAACTTTGAAGCTTAAAATCTCAACACTTGTAGATCAGGAAACGACTTTAATAGACCAACTCATTTTGGCATTTCATCCAAGTTTAATCAGTTACATGATTATTATTCATACCCATAAACATGAAACTTTTCTTTTAGACAATAAATGTAAGTGTTTACTGCATAAGGAGGATATTGTATTATTTTTTCTCCAGTATCATTCAGGTTAAATTACAACTGTATCTATCAGACCAAAAACATGTTACTGTGCAGCACGCAAATAAGATTTTTAAGGATTAGGAAGCATTTCATATTTGAGAAACATTCCTCTTAAAGACTTTAATATAATTAATGACTGTAAATTCAGTATTTTACATGATGGACAGCTGAAGCTGGTGTTGAAGCAGAGATGTGTTCACTCTCTAAAAACAGCCTCTCAGGTCCTTTCGCGTCTTTGAAGGATTTCAAGCTTTGTGTAAATAAGAGTCAGAGTCTTCAGAAATGTTTTATTAAAGCAGAGCTGTGGTGCAAAACCCTGACCTGTGTTATCTTCTTGATTTCCAGGCTGTAAAGGAAGAATCCCAGGAGAGAGAGACAAGTCCATGTTGATCATCAAAGGTAGGACGAGTCTCCTTACTGCCTCCAGCTGAAGGTCCAGCTGCCCCCAGAGCTGGTGACCTGCAGCCCTGATCCTGTGCCTGCGTGCCATTGAGCAGGAACAGGGCTGCACACCAAGAGGAACGGCTGGACCTACAGAGGGGGTTACAGCTTTTGCTGCTTTTCTCCGCAGCTCTCTCGCTGCTTCAGCTTTTCGCGCAGCCCTCTCGCTGCATTCGCGCAGCTCTCTTGCTGCTTCTGCTTTTCGCGCAGCTCTCGTGCTGCATTCGCGCAGCTCTCTTGCTGCTTCTGCTTTTCGCGCAGCCCTCTCGCTGCATTCGCGCAGCTCTCTTGCTGCTTCTGCTTTTCGCGCAGCCCTCTCGCTGCATTCGCGCAGCTCTCTTGCTGCTTCAGCTGTTTTCCCGCAGCTCTCGTGCTGCTTTTGCTGTTTTTGCCGCAGCTCTCGTGCTGCTCTCCTATGGCTGCTTTCCTGTCCCACATGTTCTCTTCCCTCTGCTCCTGGTGTCTCCAGCTGAGTTGCTGGTGTTTGGATCTGTTTCTTGTCTTTTGCAGTGGTTGACAGAGTTTAGGCTGGACTTTGACTGCACTCACCACCACACCATAGTTTGATAAACTCCTGTGTACCTATGAAAGAAGGTCAAATTTAAAAACGAATTTCATGAAACGAAGAGCATTGCATTTTAAACGTTTGTCGACTAAAACGCATCAACATAAAGCGCAAACTTCCGTGGCGCGTCGTTCCGTTCACTTTCCAGTTTTAATTTGTCTCTGCTGCTCGGATCCCTGAAGACCTCTTTCCAACAAAGTCCAACACTTGGAACAGTCCAACAACTACGCCAACGGTATGAGTATGTTATACAGTTAATGTCACTGATTTATGTCGTCGATATAAACGTTTACAGCATTGATAACATTTTAATGAGACTTAAGTTAATGACCTTAAGTAGTCAAATATTTACACCCTGCTAGAAAGTTCCTCATAGTGGGACTTTGATGGTTTTAGGATATGGCTACAGGTGGATCCATTTTAATCCATCAGTCCACAGTGTAAACACTGTTTGAGGATGGATGACAGAGGGCAAATGCTTTCTGTCCCAAAAATAGATTATTTTTAAGAGTTAGAAAACGGAGAGCTACTGCTTTCCAGCCATGTGCACTTCAATAACTGAAATCCTTCATAAACTTCAGCTTGAACAGTATATCTGTCATGTTTTTGATTTGCTGAGACTCATCGATCCACCTCTCCATCTGGGGATAGGAAACGTATTTATCCTGAATTTAAAGTTTCATGTGTTTCCATTTCAGGTTTAGAAAACCTGAGTCAAAATAACAAATGCTGTCAAATCCAAACCAAGTGAAGAAATAAAACAGGTAAGTCAAAGTTATTCTTTTCATAGTAATCTAGTTCTGTTTCCACCGTGATCAGAACAGCCGTGATTAAGAGTCGTCTTTGTTTTCCAGGTGTTTGTTTTGAAGGAAAATCACGACCTGATCATTTTGAAGATGTCTGAGGGCTTCTGCCGGCTCTGACCTCCATCCTGCAGCTGTCCTCTGTCTGTCTGTCCGTCTGTCTACATGCTGGTCTGCAGGTCAACACACACACACGTGTATTTATATTTGTGTGTGTGTGTGTGTGTGTAATAGCAAGAGTTTGATTTTCCTCTTGCAAAATTGTCAAAACAGCTGCTGTATCAAGGCTTTGACTCCTTTTTTATAATTTTATAATTGGTGAATAACAAGGACCAAAGTCTACCAAACATTAACACTGGATAGAAATAAAGCTACAACACTTTACAAACAATGCCTTGCAACAACCTAGTTTCAAATGTGCTTTTAACCTTTTTTAAAAGTTTCTGTGGCTGTTTAGAAATGAATTACATGCATAAACAAAGTTCATCATTTCCCGTCATAAAAGCACAAAAGCAAGGTTCAAAGAAAACTTCATGACAGCAGCAAATCTAAACTCATTTGTAAATTAATATCATTTGTAAGTATCACAGCCACGTTTTAATAATGTTGGTTCCGGAGGGCGAGGTGGTCGTGCTTGTAAATCAAGCAGAAGTGAGTCTTGAGTCAGACCTGGACTCTGACCTGTGGTCCTGGTGGTCTCAGTTTCTCACAGAGTAAAGGGTCTTTGCTCCCTGACAGACTGGCCTGTGGTGGTCCAGTCAGTCAGCAGCTTAGACACAAACAAACGGATCCATCTGTAAATGTGAGCTCCATCGAGGGGTTAATGTCCGTGTTCAGGTGGACGTTACATCATGACATTGTCCTGCTGCAAAATGTCCAAACAGCTTCTGTAACAAGACTTTACATCCTTAAACTGGAGAACAAGAACCAGAGTCAAACAGAAACCATGACCTTAACAATGACATTGAAGCAGGAGTCAGCTGGATCCAGTAATTAAGTTTACAATTTAATTTTTTAATCATTAAAGCTAGCTGTAAAGAATACTTTCAATGAAATGGCAGCAAAACGTAGTTTTTACTTTAAGTATTCAGCCATGTTTGATTAATGTTGAAGTGAGTCTAGAGTCGGGCCAGGACTCTGACCCGTGGTCCTGGTGGGCTCAGTTCTCACAGAGTAAAGGGTCTTTGCTCCCTGACTGGTCTGTGGTGGTCCAGTCATTCAGCAGCTGGACTCAGACAGATCCGTTTGGACCTGGATCGCCGTCGAGGGCCCGGTTGGCCGGTCTTCAGTGTTCAGGCAGACGGTTCCTCCTCTTTGGGTCCACCTCCCCCCTTCAGCAGGAGCAGCATTAGTGGTGAGTAGGTGTTTTGTTTGTGGTTTTTTTTACATATTTTTTCTGGATAGTCTAATTTTTATCTGTCTCTCCACAGTGCCTGAACTTTTGGGGTGAACTGCTGGACTTGCTGATGAAGCCTGATGGTGAAATGTGAGTTTTTTTCTTTTTCAGGTCTCCAAGACCATGCCTTAAAAATAAAGGTGACTTAATTATTTCAAGATTGCCTTGAGTCTTTTATTTAAATATTTTATGGGGATGTAAAAAAGATGAACTTTCAAAATTATTAGTTCAAGGCATCACAACAAAAAACCAAGAGAAACAAAAGTAAAAAGCTGCTGTTGTGGTACAGACGTAAATCTCAAATGGTTCTTTAAAACAAACTTTACTGAAACACAGCAGAACTTAAACAGGATTAGTAATGTTATAGAGGAGCCAATAATGAACAAAACCAAAAAGCCTTCACCAACCACACACTTTAAACATCTTTTTTCAGTGACAAAAACTTAAGTGAAAAGTTTGAACGCTTCTTTAACCAGAAAATTCTTTTTACATCAAACACAACAGCAAAAACTGTATTTCCCTCATTAATTGATTGTGACCCACCATTGAAGCCCCTGAGCTGCTGTTTATGTGTCAACACAAATTTTTCATTTATTTAAAATAATAGGAAAAAAACTAACACTTAACGTCAACCATGAAATCAGAAATGAATTTCACCAAATGGTCGTAATGAAAAAGTTTAAGTGTTAGAAACAGCAGTCCAAAATTAACCCTTAGTGCATGCTTTTCATTGATAATTTTAACTTGTGTCATTAATTTTGGCAAGATTGTGTATTTTTATTAGCTCTTACTTCCAGCTCAGCTCTAAAGTAAATCTAAAATGCACTGTGTGCAAACAATTGTTACACTCGTACCGTTTAATTACAAAAAGTGCCACGGAAACAATTTAAACTGTAATGTTTGATCTTCTTTCTATTAAAGCATAAAATGTTTTATCTGGGCTTTTGCCTTTTTTACTGCTCTCCACCAGGTGGCGCCATTTTAATGATAAATGAGTGGGTATTAAGTAATGCATAAACATCAATGTGTTTCTAAATCAAACCCTAGGCTGTAATAATTCAGCACAAAATCTACTTTGCATGTGGTGTAGATAATAATCATTTTTCTGTTGGTGTAAAAACATGATGGCATGACAAAAAGGCATTAAAGGGTCAAAATATTCATGAATTTTTGTGTGATTTGGACTGATTGGAAGAATCAGGCAAACGCTAAGAAACATCAATATAATTATAAAAACTGATGGAAAGCACTTTTTGTGCAGTGAGTATTCGACACTGTGCCAAAAATAATGCAAGTAAATGTTGCTGTCAATCAATGACATTTCCCAATAATCCAATCAAAAAAATCCACTTTGCATGTATGTTGAAATTTGTCATTTAAAAACGGATAAATTAGAAAACCTAGCATTCCTAGGGTTAAAATATTTATTTATTTACAGATATTTAATGTAAATGAGAACTGATTGGGGGGGAAAAAAATCAAGCCAAAGGTTGGAAATATCAATGCATATTTTTATAGCCTTTTATGCGCTGAGTGTGAGTTTTAGGCCCCGAGGGTTCATTGTAATTGCACCAGCGTTAGCTAATGGCTAACATGCATCTGCCTCTGAGTAGGTGAACAGTTTATACATAACAGGGGACACAATAGAGGATGTTAAGAGTTCATTTTAATCAAAATAGAGCTTCAAGAAAAGTTTGAAAAGTGCTTTCAGTTATTGTCAAAATGTTTTAAATAACTGAAACGGTAAAAATCAACACTAAACTGTCAGTGTGTAACAAAGTTCACAAAGGTGCTTCCAAATGTTAATAAAACTCCTTAATTTAAGGAAAATATGCAGTTTTTTTTTTTAAAGAAACTGCATCACAAGAAAAGGTCAAAGAGGAAGAATAAAAGGGTAACTGTGCTTTTGTTTGGTGTGATTATCTCAGGTGAAAACCAGGTGACAGGGCGTCTTCAGGCTCCTCCAGTCCAGGATTAATGTAAAAAGCCTTTTTGGGTCTGGCAATAATTAAATTATTAAAGTCGACTGGTTTGAGCCTACACAGGTCTTGATCAGGGTGAAGTGAAAAACATTGAGTGATCTGGAGAATTCTGATTTACTTAATAGTTCACCACTCTTCAGATACGTCTTAGTTTCAGCTTCATGCTCATGTGACTGTTAAAATCAGCCTCACTGTGAATGTTCTCCCCTCGCTCTGATGAAGACCCTGTGTAGACTTAAACTGGACGACTTTTCTGATTCTAAATCTGTTTTTCCCCGATAAAGGCTTTATTCATAATCTTTGATTTAACCCTCGGGTCTCCATGTGGCTTTTTTTCTGCCAAAATATTTGTTGCTAAAGTTGTGGTTTTCAAGAGTCCAAACGGGACTAAAGGATGTGTTTTAATACTCGAGGGTTAAGTGAGTGTGCCTGAGGACGGTGGGGTTTGATCTGCAAACTGACTTTACAAACCACTCGACTCCAACAACTAAAGATTTGGTTACAGAGGAGCATGAAGTTAAAATAACAGAACATCTAAAAAACAGCAACAGAATAAAATGATTACAACAAAATGAGTATAAGTGGGTTTTTGAGACAAAAGGTTTTACCAAGAGTTTACAAAGTGGTTGTTAATTTCTTGTAAAACAATAAGTCCAGATGGTATTTTCACCGATGGACTGGGACAACTGTTCATCAGAGGGTTCAATAAAATGGTCTGAATGCAGTCATAAATTCAGAGCAGATGATTGGGATCACTTCATAAACCTGATCCTGCCAACCGGCCTCCTGCGGGAGATCACCTGGACGCTCCTCCTGCCTGCAGCTCGACCCCAGAGGAGCAGCTGTGCCAAATACAGGTAGGTGCTTTCTTTCAGGTTCAACGTCAACACCAAACAAAACCTGTTTGTTTAAGAAATCACATTTCCAAAAGTAAACCAAAGCCTGACAGGTTGAGATGGTGCTTTAGTTAGAATCACACGGTGAGGTTTGGAGATGAAAACAAATGAAGGATGACAAACACATCAGCTAAAAACCCAAATGCTCCTGTAACGCTTCAGCAAAATCCACAGCAGAACAAGTTCAACACAAATATTCAGGTTTATGTGCAATTAAACACATTTCCTCTGGCCTTCATTTGTTCTTTTCAGGTAAAAATGAACAATCAAATGAGATAAATATTGAATTCACCTCAAACTGACGGTGTGTAGGTCCTGTAATATAATGCAGACATGAGCATATCCACTTCTCAGAAAACAGTCGACTAGTGAATGAGTTATTATTGTATTGTCTTGACTTATGTATTTTCTCAACTTTAATTGGTTCAACATTTTAAAACCTCACCAACATGAAGATGAGCAACTGTTTTGACAAAAAAAAAGAATAATTAAAAGGAAGTTTGAGCCTCAACAGTGGCTCTATAAACATAATTAAATGGCTCCAAATGTTCTTCAGACCACACCGGGGACACTGAGACCAGAATCTGTGGCTCCATGTCACACAGGCTCACATTCAGAGTTTGGCCTAAAAACATGAAAACGTGGATCAGTCCTGTCATAAATCAACAGTTCAGGCTGCTGGTGACCATGGAGACCCCTCTATGACCACAGGGGGCCCATCTTCTGAGGCTACTCCAGCAGGACAAGATGCCGAGTCCCAAAGCTCAAAGCATCTCAAACTGGTTTCTCGATCATGACGATGAGTTCACTGAGCTCCAGTGACCTCCACAGTCTCCAGATCTCAATCCAATAGAGCAGCTTTGGGATGTGGAGGAGCAGGTGATTAACATCATCAATCAATCAAACTTTATTTGTACAGCACTTTTCATCCAGGATTTTGTAGCACAAAGTGTTTCACATAAGAAATAAAATAAAACAATAAATGAAATAAAAAGTAGAAAATTACTTAGAATGAAAACATAAGACCACACCCACCCTCACAATCCACACACACACACACACACACACACACTTAATTAAACACACAAAGACATTAAATGGAAATTCTGACAGAAAGCAGGATTAGAGGACTGAGGAAATGTTATCTTGAATTAAAAATGAGGAAAGACAGGAGCGAAGACTAAAATGATGATTAAAAATCCTGATAAATTAGATAAAAATACTATAGGGTAAAGTAAGTAGATAAATTAATTAACCCTTGGTGTCTACTACAGTTGACATATATCTGGGATAAATCTGATACCCTTTAGGTTTCCCTTGTCTTAAGTTTAATAAAAATATGTTCTTTGAACATTTTTACCATATCAAGATACTGCATCATAACTTCAAAATAGACAACGAATGGCAAACTGGGTATAATACCTGTATACAGATTTAACATAATTTTGAATTTTGTTATTTTAAATTTGTTGTAATAAACAAGTGAATAGTTTGATTCAACAGCAACAAAAGACATATTTCAGATTTTGCTTTTTCTTTTATTTATTCTTAATAAATGTTTGTCAAAGACATGTGTTAGTGGATCTTTATTAAGTTCCACTAAATTACTATATAAACCGTTGATGCATGGTGCCCACTGTGGTGGACAGATGCATAACTTCCTCAGAATATAACACTGAAAAATGACCATGAGTTTTAACTTGATTGAAAGTAAAACCAAATATTTTTAATAAGTATTGATTTGGATTTAATAATTCATGCATTAACAAAGAACAAAATTTCAAATAATAAATCTGAACTGAAATTAAGAAATAAAATAGATTAAGAAGTTTAAGATAAGTAAAAAGATAATGAGGAATAATAATAAATACGATCAGCCTAAAGCCAGACTAAAACGGTCGATCTTGAGTTTGTATAAATATGAACAGTAGGTGCTGTCCTCAGGTCTTCAGGTAGACTGGTCCACAGACGGGGCCATAATAACAAAAAGAAGCTTCTCCGTGTGTTTTAGTTCTGACTTTGGGGTCTGTTAAAGACCTGCAGACCTGAGGGCTCTGCTGGGCTCACAGGGCAGCACGGATGTGCAGCCGACAAATCTGCAGCAGCTGTGAGAGGCTCTCATGTCAACATGGAGAAAAATCTGTGAGGAACGATGTTCACACCAAATCCAGACTCATCAGACCAGGAGACAGTTTTTCAGTCCTCTGGGGTCAGACTCTGGTGAGGCCCTGCTAATGCCCTCAGTTTGCTGTTCTCAGCTGACAGCTGTGGCACCCAGCGTGGTCGTCTGCTTCAGGATCAGACATGTGTAAAGAAAAGGTCTGAACACCTGGACTGGACCGAGTGCTTATTCCACTTCCTGTTGCCTTTCTTTAAAAACCACTCTGACTTTTCTCCTGTGGCATCAACGACACGCTCTGGATCAGAGAACTGCCTCCAACTGGATATTTTCTCTCTTTCAGACCGTTCTCTGTAAACCCTAGAGATGGTTGTGAGTAGTCCAAGTAGACCAGCAGTTTCTGATCATGTTAACCATCTCAAAATATCAAAATGCATTGATCTGCTGTCATATGATTTTCTGATTAGTTATTTGCATGAACAAGCAGTGGAATAGGTGTACTTAATGAAGTGGCCAGTGAGGCTCTGGAAGGCTGAACTAAAGAAGTGTTTAGTGTCTTCTTTCTAAAGCAGACTAAAGAGTTTCACTGATGTGATGAAGGTAGAAAATATTCAACACGGCTCTTACGGCTCTTTTCTTCTGCCTCCACTATTATGACCTTTGACCCTGTGGGACCTTTTCTAAAGTAACAGGGAGGTCAACACTGCAGAGTGACCTTCACCTCTTTGTCCTGAAGGACAAATAAAGACACAACAGCACAGATTTACATTATTGTTTCATTTAATAAAATATTAAAATCATTTATAAAAACTCTGTATAAAAAGAGTTCCAGCTCTAAATTCAGCCTGAGGAGACGACCGGCATCGAGATAAAGAGGACGTCCAGTTGTGTTCAGAATATCAGTCACACACCAACAACCAGATCAGTCACTGCTTTAGAGAGAAACTATATTTCTACAGGGGAAATATTTTACACCAGGTGGAGCAGAGTAACAGAAAACCAACAGTCATGACCTGAACTCTTCTGGTTAATGAATCATTGAAAATAATGGAGTTCAGTCAGAGAGGCCGTTCATTCAGTGCAGAAACAGGAGTCAACATGAGGCCCTTTTTCAAGGACCAAGGCAGCAGATGTTGTTAATGCTGATGATAGTGAAGGAGAGTTTCCTTCAGCACTAAATTCATGCTCAGTCACAAGAGACAGCCTGTGGACGAAGACAAAGAGGATCTGAATATTTTCACCATGGATCTCAAAATCATCATCATCTTCATCATTGTATGGAGCTCTCTGATACCTGGTGTGGGTGATCCCCAGAGTGACATGAGGGAAGACCGAGTGGACACTGAGAGAGTTGAGCTCAGTCGTGTTGGTCCACATCTACGACAGTCGTTACCTGCAGGCTGCACAGAACAAGGACACAACAAGTGTGAGAGAGGAGCACCTGAGCAGAGGAGTCCTGGACCTGGAAATCAGGATCCTGTCTCTGAACCACAGTGGATCACACCAGGTCTTCTGCCCTCAGCTGAGGATCGACTGCATTGTCCCTGTCCCTGATGGTGGACATCCTGTGATTTTAATCTGAGAGACAAATGGTGGAGCTCCAGAGTGACTGTCACTCACATGCTCTTCTTATACAGAGATTTTATAAATGATTTTTAGACTTTAATAAATGAAATAATGATCTAAATCTGTGCCTTTGTGTCTTCATTTGTCCTTCAGGACAAAGAGGTGAGGGTCAGTCTGGAGTGTTGACTCCCCTGTTACTTTAGTAAACGTCCCACAGGGTCAAAGGTCCTTAAAGTGGAGGCTGCTCCTCGCTGAGATCACCGCGCTGGAGAGACAGCAAGCTCAATTTGTGGCAGCGGCAGCTCGCTGCGGCACTTCCGGTGGCAGCCTGAGCTGACGGTGTAACTGCCAGTGATTGTGGCAGCTGAAATTGACCTCCAGAGGCAGCTGCCGCGGCAGCCACACCGACCTGCCGGTGATAGTGGCACTTTATACCGGCCTCCAGAGTCAGCTGCTTCTTTTTGGTGAGCTGCCGCGGCAGCTTTGTTAGTTGGTTTTATAATTTCTGCACTTTATTAACTTGTTATCCATACTTTTTAAAATTATTATTTTACCAATAGCAAATTCACCACAAACTCTTAAAACCAACAGCAGGGTCCTATTTCACATAATCAGTCACTTATTTAAATACATTATAAATCTTGAAAATGTGTTGCTTACACAGCAGAGACAACTCAAGATGTAGTCACTGGTGACTCCAAACATCAGTTACTATATCTTCACACAGCGCAGAGGACAGCATCCCTTGAAAAAGAGTTTGTACTTATAACTTCTGTTTCCAGACAGTGCTTAAGATGCTTTACACTAATAGGACATCAAATCAGCAAAAAGGCACTTGTTACAACACATAGAAATGACCAGATCATGAGTGTTCATAATTTGTCTCAACGCTAAATCAGACAAAATTAAAATGAACTAACTATTAAAGGCTGATCAATCCTCAGTCGACCTGTCTCAGTCTGAGGTCTGTTGTAAGCTAAATATGGAAGCAGAAGGTGTTGTTTCTTCATTTTGCTGAAATTACAGACTGACATTCTTTCAGCCTACGTAAGGTACAACACAGCTTTAATTCAAACGTCTTTGACAATGGAGAGAGGTTTACCACTTTGTCAAACACGATAGTATGAAAATTAATTCATGGTTGTTGTTCGTAAACACTGTTCGTTTGCAAATTATTGCATTCTGATCTTCTGTAGGTATTTCAAATTTTATTTAAGATCTTCATATCTGTTTTAAAGGCTCTTGCTCTTTCCTCCAGGCTTTAAAGTTGATTTGCTGCCAACTTTGTATTGTCAGAGAACTGAGATCCAGAGAGTTTTTGCTCACAGTGACAACACGTCGGGCCAAGTGGGGACCAGCCCTGTGCGCTTTTGGACTCAAACTTTAATCTCTCAGGATGCAGTCAGTGGTATAAACTCAACACAGAAAAACTTTCAACCCTTTTTTTTTTTTTTTTTTACATAGTCTAATACATAACACAGGTTGGATGACTCCCATTGTATGAAAGAAAATTCATTAGACCTATATTATTTGCTGAAAGGTTTCATGTCCATCTTTGTGTAACATTGCCATATGCCTACTGAAACTGTCTATTTATTTGAAGTCTCTGTTATGAGTGCTTTTTTCTCAATCTGTGTTTTGTCAGTTATTTTGTTTTATGAGACAATAGACAAAAGAAAAGATACTTCAGACCAGCAGTAATAGACAAGGTAAAAAAGTGAAACACAAACAAAATAAAAGAATAAGAAATAAAATTAAGAATGAATAAAATGATAAATGGGGCAATTGCATTTCAACCTGCAACCATGTGCTGATATTTGCTGTAATTCATACCTGCAGTGGCACTTATAAGTTTCTTGATAAGTTGCTTAAAGAAGTCCTGGACATAGCTTAGTATCCTCACACTTTCTGACCAACCTCTGTCTTCCACCTTCAAATTTAAAGTGTCTATTGTCAAAATTTAAAGTGTCTGTTGTCATTTTTATTCACCTGTTGCTTTTTGTCTCAGCAGTTAACTTCGAAGGCCATAGCATACTATATTGTAAATATTAACATTAAATCAGAATTGTGACAACACTGTCTGGTAGCTGCAATTTCAATATCCTGCAATGTATGTTTCCTACAGTATATTGCTCTTAGGATAGGAGGGTTGCTTTTGTCAAACAAATTTCAAGCCATTCCCCTTCTACCTATACTTTTCAGGCTTACATGATACCACAACACAACTGTGCACATGCAACAACGAGGACGATCAGACATAAAATATAGAGCACAATGTTTGGATGTACCTATTGGTAAAGTTTGGTGTCTCCATTATTTTTGTGTATAAACTTATTCTAAAATAATAAAAACATGCATGGCTATCTGAAACAAACGTTTTCTCATAGACCGCATGCCACCTTCAAAGTGCAAACTCGCGATCAGAGTAAACCACAACACATTCAAGATTTATTTATTTGATTGCCTGATTAAGTTAAATGCGCCCTCTGCTGTTGATTTTCAGAAATTCATGTTCGTCGTGTATTTCATATTAGTAAAATAATAAAAGTATGGCAAACAAGTTAAGTGCAGAAATTATAAAACCAGCCAACAAACACAATCGGTTATATCTCACGTGAGGAACCCAAACTCACTGTCAACGCATTATGGACCTTGCATTCACCGGAAGAAAAAAAAAATAGACTCCTTATCTCATAATTACGAGAAAAGACCGAGTGTCTAGATCCGGACCGAGTGATGGTTCTGGTCTTAACATATGTTTTTTATGCTTTCTAAAGCTTATACGGTTTGAAAAATAAGACCCTTGTCACCTGCAAGTGACCTGCGCTGAGAACTGAAAGCTTTTGCACTTCTTTAGGTGCTGCGCTGTCCGCGGTGCTGATCCGGTCCATTTGGCAGGTTCAGCACCGCAGACAGATGACAGATTTTTTTATATCCGGTGATTGCAATGCTCTTCCGTATGATACTACGCCACCTGACTACCTAAAGTGCTTTTATAATGACTTTCTTTAGCCTTTATATTCCTACAGTAAGCCACAAACAGAGCCAGGTCATCAGCAGCTAACCAAAGAGAGGCAGGTGCCTCTGGAGGCCGGTATAAAGTGCCACTATCACCGGCAGGTCGGTGTGGCTGCCGCGGCAGCTCACCAAAAAAAGGCAGCTGCCTCTGGAGTCAGTTTCAGCTGCCACAATCACTGGCAGTTACACCGGCAGCTCAGGCTGCCACCGGAAGTGCCGCAGCAGGACCGTGTAGCTGCCGCGGCATCTCAGGCTGCCACCGGAAATGCCACTGCGAGCTGCCGCTGCCACAAATTGAGCTTGCCCTTGCTGCCGCGCTGAGGTCCCCGAGGAGGCAACAGGCTGCTCCTCGCTGAGATCACAGCGCAGACCAGGCCGGGACAGGTGAGTCCAGCCCAAAGATTCAATTATTCTGTGTGTAATCCAGGCCAAAAGCGTCTTCTCCCAGAGGTTTTACTAAGTAACACGTGGCTCTTCCAACATAACAAATAGCCCACTTTAATCTGTAGGTGTTATTCAAACATTTTTTTAAACTATACACCGATTTGAGGACGTAAGAAAAACGAGACAAGCATGCAAATTTAAAGAAAGTATACACTTTTCAAGATAATGTTGAAAAAATAAACAACAGCTATTAATCTTTGCTGAGTAAAGTAATAAGAAACATTTTTTTAAATCAGGATCACTGTATTTCCTGTCCTTATGTAACCCTGTTAAAATGGTTAGTTAAAATAAGCAATCGTGAAAAAAAATGTGTATCTGTAAATATGTTGATTTCATTGTTCAACCTATTTGTGAATGAATTTTAAAAACATTTCATTATAAGTTAAAATACTGTCATAAATAAGTTTAATAGTTATGTTAAAAAAGGGGTTAAAAGAGATAAATGTATCTTGATAAATATTTCATTTTATTTTGAAGAGTTCATAGTGACGTGAGAGAATACTGTTCATTTATTGGTTAAAAGTACGTGCAAGCTCTAGGTCGGGGAGAGACGGTGACCTGTGAGGGAATCCGAGTGAAAATATGGCTGAGCCACACTACGACCAGCGTGTGTGAAATAATGTACTGTTAGTTTGAAGTTTCAATACCCAAGACTGTCGGCTGGACATTCTGAGATTTGATCCCTTCTTCGTGCACTGTTGTGAGCAGCTGAAGACATTTCTGAGCGAAGTTGCCTTTGTAGTTGCCCACGAGTTTAGCTCACACGCTAATTCAGTGTGTAGTATTAGCATTCGTTAGCAAAACAAACGGACTTTTAGCCACTGCCTAGCTAACCCAGCTAAAGCTATCGGCTGTCCCTCATCGTCTCAACCCGAAGCCCTGAGGAGTCATCGGACATGCTGTAGGTGTGCGCCACAAGTCATCACTTAGACATTGTTTGCTGCCTGGTTGGAGGCCACATCGCCTTTGTTGGGCGCCTGTGAGCCGCTCTGGTGAACACTGGAGACCCTGACTGGTAGGCCGTTGCCGTTCGGAGCAGACCGCCGTTGCCCGTGGACTTAGCAGTTAAGACGCTGTGGATTTCACCGCTCTCAAGCATCACCCCATCAGGCCTGCAGCGAGGTTTTTCTTTACATGCCGGCTGTGTGAGTGTGTGCGTGTATGAGAGTGTGGGCCCACTGAAGTTGTATTTTGAGGTTGTTTAGAGACACTATAACAGCTTATTATTATTACTTTCTGTTTTACAAGAAATTTGTGTTAACATGCCTGGAAGTTTCTGTTATCTTTGCACTAGAAACTCAGTAAATAGCTGAGTTTATTTTCACTATATCTGTTTCTGGTGTGATATTTGTTATTACAGTGCATCCTTAGAATTGGAGTTAATTAAGCCAAATCATACTGTTAATTCTGCTTATTAGAGATTTATCGCCGAAACCCAAGATAACTTTTATTATTGTAGATTCTACAGGAAACCTAAATATTGCTTTGAGGAGTTTATTAATAGTGAAATCATTTTGTTACAGGAACTCAGGGCCCTTCTCTATTAAAGCAGAGAAAAGTGGGCTACACTTATCTACATGATTTCAAGTGATGTGATGGACAGTTGAATCCTGAAGCTGCCGGAGTGGGGCCTCAGCGGCCGGCCCGGCCCAAGGCTGCTCCTCGCTAAGATATCCGCAGCCCAAAATCTTCCAGGTATCAACTATAGAGCTCTGTTTATATCTATCCAATCAGGTACACTTGTACAACACACCTGTATCCATCCAATCAGGCTTTTACTGCTCTTTTCTTCTGCCTCCACTTTTAGGACCTTTGACCCTGTGCGACGTTTTCTAAAGTAACAGAGAAGTCAACACTCCAGAGTGACCTTCACCTGTGGACGAGCGTTGCTGCTCCGTTGGCTGACAAATGAAGACAAAACAGCACAGATTTACAGTATTATTTCATTTATTAAAATATAAAAATCATCATAAAAACTCTGTATAAAAAGAGTTCCAGCTCTAAATTCAGCCTGAGGAGACGACCGGCATCAAGATAAAGAGGACGTCCAGTTGTGTTCAGAATATCAGTCACACGCCAACAACCAGATCAGTCACTGCTTTAGAGAGAAACTATATTTCTACAGGGGAAATATTTTACATCAGGTGGAGCAGAGTAACAGAAACCAACAGTCATGACCTGAACTCTTCTGGTTAATGAATCATTGAAAATAATGGAGTTCAGTCAGAGAGGCCGTTCATTCAGTGCAGAAACAGGAGTCAACATGAGGCCTTTTTTCAAGGACCAAGGCAGCAGATGTTGTTAATGCGGCTGATGCTGAAGGAGAGTTTCCTTCAGCACTAAATTCATGCTCAGTCACACGCTGCTCAGAAGATTCTGAGGATCGGTGTCGTCACTCTGAACTGGTTGAAACTTGACCTCAGGATCTGGATCTTGACCCTGTGACCTTCCAGATAAAAGACAAACTCTGCCTCGGACCCTTGGCCACACTTTCCCTGTAAGAAAACAGACAGTGTGTCAAAAGTTATCCAGAAAATAAAGAGCAGGATGGAGACTTGAATCCAACCAGTCAGGTTATGCAGCAGCTGATAAAGTCCATCAGATGAGGTCAAATCCATGCATCAGTGAGTAATTACAGATGTTCCAGCTGATGGATGGTCCTCCATCTAAACTGGACCTGCTGATCTCAGAACCAACTAGAAGCTCCCAGAGCACAAACCTCTGCCGAGGCATCTTAGCCCAGTTCTTCATGAACATGAGGGAAAGTGAGCTGTCAGGCTAAATATCAGATCTGTCAACAAACTCCTGGATCCACATGTGGATGTGTGCAGCGTGCCCTGACACACCTCCGCTCTGCCCCATTCAAGCTGCCGTTTAGAGCCTCAATATTTGGGCCGCTGTGAGGCTGAGCCCTGACTTTAAACATGGCTTCAGAGGGAGAATCAGAGGAGGGATATTGGTGAGGAGGGGGCACGCACACTGAGAGGGAGACAGCAGCAGGGGGGCAGGGTTGGTGCTCCTAGTCTAAGGTCCAATTCAAGCACTTTTCAAGCACTTTCCAGGAGTTACTAAAAAACATTCAGGCTGCCTGTAGATGTGGTAAATAACTAATGTGGACATGGCCTCAGACGGCCATGTTCTGCAGAGATGACAGCAGGATGAATGAAGGTAGACAGGAGGAAAGAGCTGACTTACTGATCTCTGATCTGCACAGGTAAATCAACACAACAGCAACAATGATGATGATGACTGTGAGGACTGTGAGGACCAGAAGGACAGTTTTCCAGAGTGGCTCTGTTTGTGAATGACCTAAAAAAAAAAAGAAGAAAAAGAGAAGAGCCACAAAGTTAAAAAAAAGATAAAGTGATCATCTTAATATGTCACAAAGAAGAAAAAACTATGGTTTCTCACAAATACTTGTGTTAAAACAGCAGAAACAGTTGTGAATTGATTTGTTGTTAAATGTCATTGAGAGATGAAGTCTCTGAACAGAGGAACTTTTAAGAAAACTGCTGCATCGTCACATTTTTGCCACAACAGTCAGAGAAAAGTCCAAAATCCTGGAGCGTCTGAATGACAGTAACTCTCATGCAGCCCCAGCAGTCAGAGTTTAATTCAAGACATTCAGAGAAGAAGATCTTTACCTTCAGCTCCGTCCCATGAGTTCACTTTAGCTGCTGAAAAGAAAAGAAACAGGTCAACACATTAATGTTCATTTAAATGATAAAAACAGACAGAAACAGCTGAACAACACATCTTTAAGGTTTATCTGAACTCCATCATTTCTTACTCTGATTAAAATCACAGGATGCTCACCAACGCTGATGTTGAAAGTGCAGTCAATCTCATGTTTAGAGGAGAAGACTTGGTATGATCCACTGTCGTTCAGAGTCAGGTTCCTGATCTCCAGGTCCAGGACTCCTCTGATCAGGTCCTCCTCACTCAGACTTGTTCTGTTCTTGTACTGTGCAGCCTGCAGTTCATCATTGAAGTAGGGATTACGGTGGTAGATGTAGACGAACACATCGAGGTCAGCTCTCTTGATGTTCACACGGTCGTCTGTCATGTCACTCTGAGGATCCATGGACACTCGTACTGTGACGTTCTCGCCCTCCACTGCAGACACGGTCTCATTGGGACAGGTGAGCTGAGAGGCTCCTGAGGAAACAAAAACACACAGGTAAACTTTTCTGAACATGAGCCGTCTGTTCAAACATGATGATGAACACTGTACTAAGAGCTCCTCTGTGTGAAAATGAAGGATGAGGTTAAAAATCTTCCTCTGTGTTAAAATCACATGAACAGCAGCTCAGGCTGACAGGAGCTGCCTACGGTCTGTCCTCTACGTCAGAGACACTGACCAATGAGAGCACAGAGATCTGCACCTGCGACGATCACGGAGGTAAACAAACCGAGGCTGATGCCTTCAAAACATCTTGAGAAATAAGAGGAGGAGGAAAGTTTGCAAAGTTGTGAAAAACAGCATCCCAGCCCTCCTGATGTGTTAAAGAGGAGCTCCAGACTGAGAGCAGAAATGATGGAGAAACGGCGGAGGAACCTGGAGAGAGACTGATGAGATTTACAGACCAACATCATCCAACACCACATTTAAGAGACGGACAGAGAAAGAGCTCCAAATACAGCAGGTCTGACTGTGCTGCAGCCTCCTCCCTCCAGCTGCTGACATGCAGTCGGCAAATCGTCACAGTTGGAGCTGGACAATATCCAGGATGATACACGGAGGCCATAAAATTAGGGACAGTATGTATAAAATCTATTTGTAGTTAGTGACCCTCTAATATTTCAGTCTTTCCTAATCTCAGCCTGGGATTAAAACTCTGGGAGCTTTTTTCAGATATGAGATGATTTCAGACTGCAGTCTTAAGAGAGTCTTCACAAAGTTTCAGTCAAGTCTCCTGTAAGGAGGACATAGAGCTGAATCTAAGTACTTGTAGATCAACACAGAGTGACCATGAGCAGGGTCTGAAGAGCAGGGATCACTGTTGTAAACAGGTAGGCCAACATTAAACTCACCTGCAGCACATGAAGAAGTGCTCTGTACAATGATGAAGATGATGATGATTTTAAAATCCATGATGAATAAATACAGATCCACTTTGTCTCCGTCAAAAGGCTGTCACTTGCTTGCTATGTTCATAAAGTAAAAGCTTGTAAAAAGATGAGCTGGTGAGGTGCTCAGGGCACGTCCCACAAGTAGGAGACCTCGGGGAAGACCCAGGACACGCTGGAGGGACTGTGTCTCTCAGCTGGCCCAGGAACGTCTCAGGAACCCCCAAGATGAGCTGGACAAGGTGGCCGGGGAGAGGGACGTCTGGGCTTCTCTGCTTGGGCTGCTGCGCCCGCAATCCGACCCCGGATAGGCCGAAGAAGATGGTACGGTTTGGTAACTTTGGAAAAAGGTAATAAAGACGGTGTGAATGACAATCACAGCTTCACAGTACACAGGAGAGCTGAGTTCTGCAGCATTCAGAGGTCATCAGGTCCATGAGTGTGGGGCTCACAATGCTGCAAGGGCCAGGGCTTTGTCTGTCTCTTCAGTTTGGTGGAACCAAATCAATGGCTCCTCAAACTCAGAATGACGAGCGTTGGCTACTCGCGCTCAGAGCGATGAGTGGTGGCTCCTCTCTTGCTTGGAGTAGGAGAGACGAGCGTTGGCTCCTCACTCTCGAAGTAGGAGCGAAGAGTGTTGGCTCCTCTCACTCAGAGTAGAAGTGACGAGCGTTGCTGCTCCTGTGGCTGCTCTTGCTCAGAGTAGGAGAGACAAGCCTTGCTGCTCCGTTGGCTGCTCCCATCAAGAGAAGGAGCGACAAGCGTTGCTTCTCCGTTGGCTGCTCTCGCTCGGAGTAGGAGCGACGAGCGATGCTGCTCCGTTGGCTGCTCTGCACAGAATAGGAGCGGTGCTTGGAGTAGGAGCAACGAGTGTTGCTGCTTCGTTGGCTGCTCTAGCTCAGAGTAGAAGCGACAGAGATTGCTGCGGCTGGCTGCTCTCGCTCAGAGTAGGAGCGACGAGCGTTGCTGCTCCGTTGGCTGCTGTCGCACAGAGTTTGAGCGGCGAGCGTTGCTGCTCCGCTGGCTGCTGTCGCACAGAGTTGGAGCGACGAGCGTTGCTGCTCTGCTGGCTGCTCTTGCTCAGAGTAGGAGCGACGAGCGTTGCTGCTCCGCTGGCTGCTGTCGCACAGAGTTGGAGCGACAAGCGTTGCTGCTCCGCTGGCTGCTCTCGCTCAGAGTAGGAGCGACGAGCGTTGCTGCTCCGTTGGCTGCTGTCGCACAGAGTTGGAGCGACGAGCGTTGCTGCTCCGCTGGCTGCTCTCGCTCAGAGTAGGAGCGACGAGCGTTGCTGCTCCGTTGGCTGCTGTCGCACAGAGTTGGAGCGACGAGCGCTGCTGCTCTGCTGGCTGCTCTCGCTCAGAGTAGGAGCGACGAGCGTTGCTGCTCTGCTGGCTGCTCTCGCTCAGAGTAGGAGCGACGAGCGTTGCTGCTCCGTTGGCTGCTGTCGCACAGAGTTGGAGCGACAAGCGTTGCTGCTCCGCTGGCTGCTGTCGCTCAGCGTACGAGCGATGAGCGATGCTGCTCCGTTGGCTGCTCTCACACAGAGGAGCAGCGAAGACTGTTGGCTCCACTTGTGTCAGAGCAATGAACCCTCGTGTAGAGTAGGAACAGTGAGAGTTTGCCCCTCACACTTGAAGTATCACCAGCATGTTAATACTTCCACCTCACTATTTAGGACATTGATCTGCCATTGTGAACACCAATAAGCAGAACCATAGTCATGAGTGATTGTGTAACTACTAACATACAGTGCTGATGACTCATAAACACATCAGACTCTCCAAAGCAGATGTATTACAGTTTCCCTTCACACTGAGCCTGTAAGTGCAAGCACCAGTAGGCTAACATTGCCATTGCTTCAACTGCCTTTAAACTTCCAAGATACCATTTTTTTCATCATGGTTTATAATTACTTTCAGTAAAAACTATTTAATATCTGATAAAAACAAACAAACATGAGTATCATAACCAAGATAATCCATAATTATGCATAATTACTTACATTTATGCGCTTCCTTCTGTCTCCGCTCTGCCTTCTTCTCAGCGGGCGTGGTGTATTATGGGTAATTTCTCATACCCCTTCCTTTCAAGTGAGATCCCGGTTTGTCTTCGTTTCAAAGGCTGTGTCGCCTTTCATCTTAACCTGGCAGAGAATTGTGATTCCCTTCACTAGATGTGAACGCACAAACCGAGAACTAAGGAGTACAGAGCTCTCTAAAGAGAGAGTTGCAACATGTCTGGTGACTGCAATAGACATTCAGGAATGCGGAAGTCACATGCCTCCTGGGGAGCTGACAGAGCGGTTGAAAGAGAGAGTGGCGTCACTGAGGGTTCAGAAAGCAGAGGGTCACGTGGTTCATGCAGCAGCCGAATAGTTCCAAACAAAGCCTGGCAGGCCCTTTAAATGAACTGCATAGCCACAGTTTCTGGTAATTATTAATCAATATTTTCAGTTTTTTACATTCATCCATTGATTTAGGCAAATTCCAACATGGCACATGTTCTATGTGCTTGTGTAGGAACATTATTACTGCGATAATGCTTTTAAAATTACTGTAATTTCCTCTGAAAAGGAAGAATGTGGACAGTAAACTAGCTTTACTTTATGTTCTTGACTAGCAAACATTGCTTGATACTGTAACATCATTAAATTTCCTTGTTAATAACATCAGCGTTGGTGGTTTTGAAAATTACTGACTTATTTTGTAGTAACATTTCAGACGAAGAAGGAAGAAGCCTGTGTGATCCTCCTGAGCAGGAAAACATGTTCAAGGACATTGCCTATGCTGTAACTTAGCTTTATTAAATTAAAACATGTAAGGACCTGTCCTGTAAAGTATGAAATATCTTATCTAATTTATCGTATCTATCTACTGTACATATATAAGTTTATGCATACGGTGTGTATATATATGTATGTATAGCGGATGCTCGGACAAGCTAGTTATGGATGGGCTAATTAGCAGGCCTCGTGTGGCCTGTCTGTTGCTGCCGCTCGCTCGCCCTGAGGGTGATTCAGGCATGATGAGAGACAATGATAGACGTTCATATCCCTTTGAAGTTGTGTCACTTTATATGCATATTGTGTTTGGTGTGAATCAATTACACTGTATTATCGTCGGAGCGACGAAGCATCAAGCTAGCGGAGTTATTGCTATGTTAACCGTACGACCGGAAGTTAGCCCTTCACAATAAGAGCGCTGTTTTGACGCGCTGGCAGTCATGTTTATTTTCCAAACGAAATAACCAGTTTTAGAGTGTGGAGGTAGTTTGTATCCAACTGGTATATGTGCATTATCGTTAATTGTACCTAGAGTTCATCATAGTGTTTTAGTAGCACATAATAAGACTGAATGGCCAGTTGTACTGATGATTTATTTCTTTGTGTTTTGTAGAAAACCACACACACACAACTATGCAATCACCCTCTTCAGACTGCTTGACTGTATGCATTATCTGTGAATGCTGAACCTGCTACACAGTAAAAAGAGCCTCCATCATCAAACCCTCTGTCCTCATTCATTCTCCTCTGAAGTGGCCTTAAGTGGTGTTCTGGCCGACACACCGGCATGAATTCGGTGATCCTTACCTGAACCAACACCTTAGATCTACCAACTCCCTCCGCTACAACAATGGTAACAGTATAGAGAGGGCTCTATTCCTAGCAATGTTACGTTGACACGTAATCAAAATCTGAGACATGAACTGAAATTAATCCAAATGAATTGCACATGAGCTCCAGCTGTCATAGATTATCGCTAGCTCCCGTGTTGTTTTGCTAGTTTTGTAAAGCTCCTGCATCTCTCTTTAAAAAACAGTGAGGGTTTTTTTCTCTCCCCCAAGACAGTCTGGCTGAAGACCTGCACTGTCAGGAACCTTCCTTGCAGACCTCCACTGATAGGACCGGAGGTTGATTCAAAGCATTTCAAAATAAAAGCGAATGTACCAGAAGGGCATATTTCTTGGAAGTTAAAATAAAAGCGTTTATACCTGGAAATGATTATTTTTCGTCTCGTGTGAATTTACTTTATTATGGGGGGCTTTATTTTATGTTTACATTGTGAATATGATTTATTTGTGTATTCATGTGTTCAATCAAAACTATGAAAAAAGAAGTATACGTTTCCTGTTCAACAGGATAATAGAAAAAAAAAAACAGATGTAAATATCAAGATAAAAAATACAGAAAATACAAAACAGGATGACCACTTCAAGGGTTATTTTACAGATAAATAATACAAACTAAATGTGCATATGATATTATCCCCCAAAACATGAATTGTTTTACACCAGTATTTTAATTTATTCAGCAAAATTGATAGCTGTTAATTTGGTTAGCAATACAAATTCATTTAAAAAAAATGTTAAAACACCTTGTGTGTAATTGCATTATGCTTCTACACTCCAACCAATTGCTGATTGTTCTTTGCTTTTATACCAATATTTACCATTGGAAATGAAACGTCACGCACTTTTGGATTAATTTACTTATTAATTTACACAAATCTGGAACACAGCCATACCTTATTTGTTCGCAATTGTTCCACCTTATCATAATTCATTAATAATCACTGAGTATTGCTTTCTATACTGCTATTTTCTTATCTGTCCTGTCGAACCACCTGTATTTCCCAGGAGGGTGTGAGGATGATGATTTAAAATTAACTCTGCTTTGTCACTTTGTTCAAAGTGAATTCCTGAGTACTGAGTTACATGAGGCAGACAGCCTCATGTTACAGGAGAAAACAGAGTAGACACAAAGCAAACTTGTAACGATGTCTTTTTATTTTTTCTCCTACTTGTATTTACAGTACGCCAAGTAGGGCTGAACGATATTGAAAAAATTGAATATCTCGATATTCATGCCAGATATCTCGATATCGATACGATACGATACGACTATGGGTTCGGTGAAAATCAAGCAATTTTCAGAAAAATAAAAACATCATAATACAAAAGAATGTGGAAAGTGCAGTTTTAGCTTGGGGGAAATCTGTATTGTTTATATCGTTGCTTCTCGATATCAATATCTGGAATGTTCATATCTCAATATCGATACGATAACGATATATTGTTCAGCCCTAACGCCAAGTACCCTCTATTGTCCATTATCTCCTCACAGAACATCCACATATCTTCAATATTATAAAAGATAAACTTAAAGGCTCCAGCATGGATTCTTTCTTCATGTGGATCCATGGTGTCGACAAACAGCTTAGCTGTTTCCTGTGCAGCCTCCTCAGTTTGTTTACTGTCCATTTGTTAAATGTCAGGCGTCTCCACTTTGGCTGTAAATGTTTGTTAGCCTGTATCCATTCTGCTGCTTTTTACAGTGATCCACCACTGTAAAAAAAACCTTATTTGCATTTGTTAAAATAAGTTGCTTACACCAATCAAGTAGTCTGATCATACAGTGATGATAGTGGGTGATTTCACACTTATCAAAATGCCAGCGACAGTCAAAGCCTTCTCATGTCAAGCTTATCTCACAGATAAATAATACATCCATGGCTAATCCTAAAGTTAGCCTAGTTAGCGCTAGCCACTGTTACCATATCTACAATAACAGTGCTTAATTTGTTTATACTAATCAAGTAGTCAGTGATCATACAGAGGTCATTTTGGGTGTTTTCATACATATCAACGGCATTTAAAGCCTTCTCATGTCAAGCTTTTCTTAAAGTTATATCAATCAATCAATCAATCTTTTTTTTTGTATAGTGCCAATTCATAACAAGTGTTATCTCAAGACACTTTACAATAGAGCACAAAGCTCTTCATATGATGGATACACATATATGCATAGATACATATATACATATATAAAATACACATATACATATATACAAATATATACATCCAACACCCAACATGAATCCATATAGCCAATCATGAATCCCTCCCAACAGCACTGCATTAATTACAGGTGGTATGTTATGATCCACTATCTCAGCATATGTTTTTCTTGCCAGATGTATCAGTTTTAATGGAATAAGTCATACGTTAGACTGTTGAACAGAGTGGAATTTATTTTAATTGATATACAAATATGTTGATGCTTTATGTATTGTGTATTTTATGTATTTTTATGTATTGTCCTACAAATTGTCCTTTCTTTTGTCACAGGACAGGTTGGCTCAGGATGGACCGTGAGTGGAGACAGGAGTGTTGACAACGCTGAAGAGGCTTGCCATGCCTGTGGGTGGTGGAGTCATTGTGGTGCGGGTACTAAGGGCTGCTGGGACAGTTGGATGCATGGCACATGTGGGTTTAGTGATGGTGAAGCTGTTAAAGTAAAATAAATGTTTATTATCAGTTAAAGTGGGGAAACAAAGGTAGAAAAGAAGAAGATGGATGTAGAGGCAAAACTCAGGTGGGATTGTGGACATGTACGTGAACTATGGATAGGTGATAAGTGGGTAATAAATGGAATCAGGTTTCATTAAATGATGATATTTGTTGTGTGCTGTCATTATTGAAGTAAAAATCCCATTATAACTCTAAAATTTAAAATTTTTAGCAAACCCCACCGAAACAATGAAGGCAAGTAATGATTAATGCACCCTATGTACTACAGACAGTGTCTTCTTATATACAGTATTAGCAGCAACAAAATAGTTCCTCTATATCACAAAAAAATACTACTACATGTGTGGTCAGAGTCATAAAACCGCTGCTACTGTCTATGTAATCCCTATTCCCTCCAAAATCGATCATAGAAAAACTTGTCGATTCTGTAATCCGATCACTAAAATGACATCTATTAATAAAAGTTGTAATATCAGACCAGGGGTGGACAGTAATGAAGTAGATTTACTTGAGTACTGTACTAAAGTATATTTTTTGAGTATCTGTACCTTACTTGAGTATTACTATTTTTGGAAACTTATGACTTTTACTCCACTACATTTGAAAGACAAATATTGTACTTTTAACTCCTCTACGTTTCTATGAAGGGTCTCGTCACTTTTCAGTATAGCTCTGAAGTCAGTGGATGAAGTTTCTTTTTCCTTCCAAAATGCGATCTGCATGTGATTTGTTCAAGTGGTGATGCCGTACCTGTACCACACGCATATGTGCTACTCAGATCGGGCAGGTAAACGTCAAGCTGATGTTGCTCAGATGACAGTTCGTCTTGGCAGTAATGATGGCTACAGCAGGTCCAGACCACGATCCATACCAGAGCACCCATGGCCACATCTGAAGTCCGATTAAACCGTGTTGCATTCAGTATAATATTGTGGCAACAATACAATAACACGTAGAAATTAAAACAAAAATGTACTCTGAACACCTCAGTATTTTCAAAAGCAGGTACTCCAGTACTTTCACTTAAAGGTGCAGTGTGTAGAATTTGGCAGCATTTCGCCGAACAGAAATGGTGAATATAGGATATAATGTTTCTATTTGTATGTAAAGTCCGTCAAAATAGGAGTACAATCATCCCCATAAAACACTTGTTTTATTTTTATTTAGTTAGAAAAAGCTTCAAAAAATTTACATTACCGTGGGCCGCGTTCATGTGGGCCGACATAACGGTCCGCCATGTTGTCTGCGGGTAGATTTTAGGGACAAAAAAGAACGAAACACCAATCTGTCCACTGGTTCTGAAATCTTTGAAAGTTTACAAAACCTACAATTTGCAGCTAACGACTGACCTATAATCTATAAAACCAATGGTTATAAACCATGTCACTTTAGTAAATGATGCCGTGTTCACGATCCCTTTTGGTCTTCACAGGCTTCTGTTGCTCAGCGATGTGACGTTTTGGTTACGGTTGGGCTCATTCTAGAGTCTGAACAATAGATGTCGCTCAAATGCCAAATTCTATACACTGCAACTTTAAGTGAAAATTTAACTGAATAACTTTAACTTGTATTGGAGTAATACTTGACCTGCAGTATTTATACTTTCATTTAAGTAGTAGAGTTGAGTACTTTCTCCACCACTGTACAAGACAACACATATGCCAACAGAAATAACAATTGTCGCAGATAAAAAGTTAATATTTACTGTAATAACTCTGCTGCTGTCTCTCCTGCTCAAAATCATTCAAAGACTGACGGCTCTGGTGTGTTTGGAACTTTCTGGAGCTCCATGACCACACGGCGCAGACATCAGAGTGTGTCGCAACTCTCTTTAGAGGGTGCTGGACTGGAGAAAGACTTCCTCTTTGACAGGTCCTCCTCCTTGATCGGAGAAAGCAGAGAAAGTCAAAAACTAAAGACAGAACTCTTAGAGGATCAGGGGTGTTAGTGCAGAAAGTCTGCTGAAGCCAGTTAGCTTCAGGGCTAACCTCTTTCTGCCAGAGGAGGAGGAGGAGGGACTGGTCGGTGCTTCTGCATGAAGGAGCCTGAGCTGATCTTCTGTTTGCTCCATCAAGGCCAGGGAGGAGGATCTAGCCGATCTGAATCCAGACTGACTCTCCATTCAAGTGTTATTTTTCTCTATTAATTTATCCAGTTTATTGTTAAAGAGTTTTTACAAAATTTTTGAAAACTGTGACAATAAAGTGACTGGTCTATAGTTTGTGAATGAATATTTATCACCATTTTATTGGAGTGACCTTTGCAACTTTGAATTTATCTGGGAAAGCTCCTGTTCTCAAAGACAAATTAAATATGTAAGTAAGGGGTTCTGTGATGCAATTTAACACATTTCTTTTCTCTAAAAACATACCAATACCATCTTCATCTGTTAAGATTTTTTTACACAACTTAATATCAATGATCGCTTTCTGCGTCACTGCTCCCAAAAATAGAGTCCCTCACAATGTCAGTGTCAGCAATAGACTGCTCAGTATCATTACTTTAGCCAACTAAATGGACAGTATTTTGCCATGGTCTTTCTACTAGTCCTTAAAATATCAATAAGTTTAATTTTATACCTTTTATATTTTTGTTCAGTTTCTTTTGTTCTAAATTCAGTAATTGCTTATTTTACATATTCTTCTTTTTATTAGCATTCTGAATCCCAATCCCAAGCATTCTGAATAATGTTTACCATATAGTTTTTTCAAGATGTCGAAAAATGCATTTTAGGCAATATTATTTTTACAAACATGGTGATTTAAATCCATCATAAGAGCTTTAAGCCCTGAAAATACCAAACAGAAGCCTGATTTAAAGTTCTGTAAATGTGTTTATTTACAGCATAAAAATCCAAACGTTTCTAAATCAAACTGAAACAAATGTTGAAATTCATCCTGGACATTTTCATCAGCCCACAAACTCCTGAGAAACATCAGGATGAGATTAAAAAAAAGGCTTTATCTTTAAAGATTCTGTACAGATTCTCAGCAAAAATGAGAATAAAGGATGTAACTATAAACAAAAATCATGGTTCATGTGTTTAACTTCAAAATGTGAGATAAAAGCTTCAACGGTGCGATCAGGAGGGGAGTCCTGCAGCCAGGATGCTGCCCAGAAGAGTCCGGTCCTTCAGAGCCTTCTCCACGTCCTTCTCCTCGATCTTCAGGAAAACCTGCAGAGACACAAACGGGAGCTCAGTCTGAAGCCTCAGATCCAGGACCTCCACAGCCCCTCTGAGGACACAAACTGGTCTCTAAACCTCAGGGTGACACGGGGGCTCAGCGGTGAGGTCGGTTTGTTACCTTGGTGAGTCGAGCCTCTTTGGCTTTCTTCAGGGCGAAGACTCCTCGACTCTCCAGCAGAGAGCACAGAGACAAGCACTCGCCCTGACCGACCGCAGAGACCTGCCGCTGGGCGCACAGACGGCTGTAGACCTCATGGAGCTGCAGACAATCACAGAGCAGAGAGTTAGAGCTGCAGCGCCACCTGCTGGACATTTGAGACTGCAGCAGGGACTGTGGGCAGCAGTGTTCATGTAGACAGCCCTTTAGTTTTAGTCTTTTGCCGAAAATATCTTTTAGTTTTAGTCATAATTTAGTCATCTAAATGGTTTTGGTTAAGTCTAGTTTTAGTCGATTAAATCTACTGCAAAGTTAGTCGACTAAAATATGAAGTGTAAAGGGTAAGGAAGTTTTTGTTTCCTCGAATTTCTGAAGTCATGTTTTACACTTGGATAAAATCAAACATCTAATAACCCTTTATTGAATGCTAGTAAAGTCTGAATGTATAAATGAACAGAAACAAATTGAACTTTTGTGTGAAATGCAGTCACCTTTATTTAGGCTACCTGGCAGAGCATCTCAGTTACAATACCAGAACTAACAACAAACAGTGAACCTGCTCTACATGAATATATCAATTCATAAAGAGAGGAGCTCTGATTGGATCGCTCCACAACTTATCCCACCACCACCAAGCTAAGGCAGCTGTGATTGGATGTATTCCTAACTTGTCTCTACTTTCTACATGACCAAATTAGGTCTGATTGGATTAAGTCTCTGTCAAACATTTTAGTCTTGCTTTTATCTGTTGATGAAAATGTCAGTTAGTTTAGTTTTTGTTCATGTGCACTTGTTTTTATTAGTTACTGTCTAGTTTTCATCAGAGGAATAAAGGCTGTTGACGAAAACTATGACGAAAATAATTAGTCAACTGGATTAACACTGGTTTTGAATCCTGAGCTGATGAAGCTGTAGCTCTCTGGGGTGAAGAACAGACATGAGTGCAGTACCATCGTTTGTCAGTGGAGGGCGCCATTCAGCTGTCGCTGGCTGCTCGTTCATTTCCTCTCTGAGTTGATGAACTTGTTTCAGCAAAGTCAGTCTGTCATAAAGTCATGAGTGGATAGTGACGCTGACATTCATGCCTCCTCCAAACCAGTTATCTTCTCACTCGCTGAGTGATTCAGGGTCAGCCTCCTCAGCAGCCACAGCACTTGGCTGAGATCTAAAGCACTGATCCCTGCACTGACATAAAGTCAAGGGTTTCTCCTCGATGCCTGGTACACTTGTAGTATAGACGAGTATGCTCATCATAAACTTGAAAGTATACTTTCATTAACTTAAAATGTTCCAGATTAGCCTGAAGATGTGTACACTACAAGTACATGGTCTGTAGTATACTTGCTATACTTATACTCAAGCATATTTAATAAAATGGACTTCAAGTATTTCAAAAGATGAAATACCATTTTCAGTGTATTACAGTTTGATTCTCTCATAGGGTGTAAAGTTTTCAGTTGATAAAACAAATCCATTTGAAAAAAGTTATGATGAAAATGCTGACGCATTGAACAACTTATGTTGGATGAGCATCAAAACACAGGATCCAATTCAGTTTATAAGTTTCATTTGTTTCTTTCTTTGCCATTTGTGAATGTTTTTACTGTACAAACACTCAAAGGAAAGGACACATGATGTATTAATATAAACAGTTTAAAGTAAGACTTTTAATGCTACATGTATATTTAAATTAGTTTACTCAGTTTACATCATCATTTCATCCACTTCAGGTGCCTTAATTTGTCAGTGAATCTGAGGTCAGTGGAGCAGTAATATACTGAAACTAGAAAAAAAACTGCCTTGTATGTTGATATAGAATAACATTGAGGACTAACTACTTGTGATACAAATAATGCACTCAGATAATCTTTTCTGTCATATTTTTATACTGAGAAAAATATTTCTATGGTTTCTATGGATTTAAAAACATTTTTGCCCTCTTTGGCTGAACTCACCTTGAATGAATTCTGTGGGCTTTTTAATTGAGTCACTGCTTGCCTGGCACGCTGAACACTGGGAAACCTTATGATGATATATTATGCATTATTAGTGCTTTTTAAACAAGCACATGTCCAGTTAATACCATGAAATGCCAATAAAACCTTTTGGAGATAGCATCCCTAGTTTTCGTCTGGCCACAGTGTGCCCCAGTGGGACTTGCATGAAAATCAACAAAGATTTCATTGGCCTCATTAGCCCCACAGACCACCTTGGTTTTCAGTGCTTTTGCAGTACCATTGTGTCGCCAATAATAAAGCTCCCCTCCTAAATGATGAGAGAAAAAGGAGCAGTATTTCAGAAATTAGTACTCTTAAATGCATACATGCTGGATGGTATGCGTTATTATATGAACGGTTTCAAATAAAAAGGTTTGATCTTGCAAAACATACCAACAACTTTAAGATTTTAATATTATTTGTAAAATATTATGAGACATAGAGTCGTGTCTCATTTAATCATGACATTCTAAAACTGCTTCAGATATGTTTTTAGACTATTTTATTTGTTACATGTTTATTCTGTCACATTTGCGAAATGGTTATGACGTCATTTGTCTTACCTTCAATGTCATTAAGATGAGACTTTCAAAGTAATGATTTTTCCGACTTCGAGAAATTTGGAGGATACTCCTTTTTAACTTTATATTCGACAATGTGTTTGTAATCTGCAGGATTCATTGCTAACTTTTTTTGGGACAAAATCAAGGTTGATGATGCCGATGATCCCGATCCTCGACCTGCTCCAAAATGGCGAAGGCTGACCTTGTGTAATTTGCATAATTAACTGAAGGAATCACGTGTTCTACACATGTATGCACCTGAGAAACTTTTCATTATAGAGGGATGACTAATGATTAATGAAACTAGTCCTGATTCACAAGTTTTGTTGTGCATGATCACAAATGTCTGCAGAATAAACTCCAGGATGTTAGTACATCACCTGAGGAATGGTGGCTTCCGGCAAGATGGCGCTCTGAGCTGCAAGCTTTTCCAGAGCTCCTAATTTTATCCCTCAAAGTTAGCATTGCAGATGAGTTGAGTCACATCTGTAGTAAAAAAATAATAATAATAATAATGTAAGGATTTTAAGTGAAAGAAAAGCCATTTTTACCGTTCTATGGATGCATGGGATCATTGCTACACGACTGTAAGTACAAAGACTGTTAGCATGAACAAAAGAGGCGCGCCATCAGCTACTCCCGAGAAGCTAGCAACGTCCAAAAAAAATATAAAACCATGGAAGAAAAAGAATCTCCCGTTGACATGGCGACTAACAAAAAAATACTGGAAGAATTAAATAAACTTTCGGACAGATTTGAGCTCCAGGAGAAAAGAATGGAAGAGCTCTCCAAAAAAATGGAGGAAAATTGCAGCCTGGTTACTGTGCTAAGAGAAAAGGTGAATGAATACCAGACTAAAGCAGCGGAGCTGGAGCAACAAGTGAGCAAACTTCGTGATGATGTGAAAATACTTCGAGAGAAATGCATTGACCAGGAGAGATACAAAAGAAGATGGAACCTGCGTGTGAAAGGACTGAAGGAAAAAGAGAATGAAGACATAAGAGGTATGATCATCTCACTGCTCTCAAAAATCGCACCTGGGGTGCCATGGGACATGGAGGACGTGGTGGACAGCGTTCATCGAGTTGGAAAAAAAGAGCGAAATCGCACCAGGCAAGTCATCATTCAGTTTGTGAAACGAGAATGCAGAAATGAAATCTGGAGGCTTTCCAAGGGCTGTGATGCATGCAAGGAGGCTGGAGTATGGTTTAGAAGATCTAACTAAGGAAGACAGAGCAGCGAGGGAGCTGCTGTGGCCAAGGATTAAAGAAGCAAGAGATCAGAATAAAAGAGCCTTTTTCAGAGGCTCTTTTGCCTTCATTGAAAATGTTCAAATTTACCCATAGACGGTTAAATGGAAAGAGTTATGGTTTCTTAGAGGCAAACAGTTAAGACATAAAGTTATGTATAGAGGGAAAATAAAAAAAATTCACTTCATTCAAATAACTTAAAAAGAGGTGATATACTATTCTTATTTTTCGTTACATATGTTGTATTAGCGTTTAATGTTTACATTATCTTCCAAATGTTCTTTTATTTCATTAAATACAAGGGGACTTAAGGACAGCATAAAGAGGAAAGCAATATTTCTATTTTGCAAAGGACAGAAGGCACAGGTTGTGTTTCTACAAGAGACTCATTCTAGTGAAGAAGATTCAACGTTTTGGAGTAACCAATGGGGGGACACGATTTTATTTTGCCATGGAACCAACAAGTCTGCTGGTGTACCAATTTGTTTGAACAATTGTCCAGGAAACTTCATTGAAGTCAGAAAAGACTCAGAAGGACACTGGATTGCTGCCACTTTAAGTATGGAAGGAACACTTATGATTCTTGTCAATGTGTATGGTTTAATGGAGAATACAGAAACAGAGAGTTACTGAAGCAAATTTCTGACACTATCAGAGATTTAAAAGTTAAATATCCAACTGATAATATTTTAGGTGGCGGGGACTTTAATTCTGTTCCGGATGAATGGTTAGATAGACTCCCAACAAAATACACGAACCATGAATTTAACCAAAATATTTCTATTTTTTGCACTGATAATTCATTAATTGATGTTTGGAGGTATTATCATCCAAATGAAAGACAATTTTCATGGATAAGGCCTAATGGAAGTTGCAAATCAAGAATTGACTTTTGGTTGGTGACACAAGAAATCTTAAACTATATCTCACAGTCATCTATATCAGCTGCGCCTACTACTGACCATCATGAAATAGGTATTACATTATCACCCAAAACAGATAACTCGTCTAGACAGAAATACTGGAAGTTTAATGCAAATTATTTAAATGATAAAGAGTACTGTAGTATGGTGAGGAAAATACTATCATCTGTTATGTCAAATGATGAAATTAAATCCTATGGAAAAAAATGGGAATTTTTTAAATACAAAGTGAGAGAATATTCTATTATTTATCGTAAGAAAATCTGTCAACGACAAAAAGAATTGGAAAGAAAACTAATGAATGACATTAATAATTGTTGTAGAAGGAGCTTGGTAATAGATGCCAATAGAGAGGAACTGATTAATTTACAAACAAGGCTCGATGAATTATTTCTGAATAAAGCAAGGGGTGCATTCATCAGGTCCAGAGCTAAATGGATTGAGGAGGGGGAAAAAATAGCTCTTATTTAAGTAGGTTAGAAAAAACAAGACAGAGAAACAATGCTATTACAACACTGAATATAAATAATACAACTATAAATAACCCTCAAGACATATCAAATGAAATATTTAAATTTAATCAAAACCTGTATTCCTCATCATTTTCTGTTACAAAATCCCAGGACTGTTTTGATAAAATTACACAATTTATCCCACAAATTGATATAGAATTTAAAGAGACATGTGAGTCAGATTTAACAATTGAAGAGCTTGATGCTGCATAAAGAAAATGTCTCTGGGAAAATCACCAGGTCAAGATGGCCTCACAACTAACTTTTATCAGTTTTTTTGGCCTGAAATTAGATTACTGATATTTGAAGCACTTAAAGAATGCCTAGACTGTAATACATTATTGACAACAATGAAGCAAGTTATAATTACTTTAATACCCAAGCCAAATAAAGATAAAACAGTAATTGATAATTTAAGACCAATTACATTACTAAATGTTAATTATAAAATTTTTACTCATGCTTTAGCAAATAGATTAAAAAGTGGTTTGGACAAGATTATAAGTGAGACACAATCAGGCTTTCTACAGAGAAGATTAATTCACAATAATGTTAGACTCATATTAGATTTACTGGATTATGCTCATCTGATAGAAGATGATGGCTTAATACTATTTCTGGACTTTTTTAAAGCTTTTGACAAATTAGAGCATCCCTTTGTTTTAAATTCACTGAAATACTTTGGTTTTGGAAAAAAATGTATCAATATTGTATCAATGCTGTACAAAGGAAAAACCAGCACAGTTTTACTTCTGACTGGGACAACAAAGAGATTTGATGTCAAAAGAGGTATAAGACAAGGAGATCCAGTTAGTCCACTTCTTTTCATAATAGCAGCCGAGTTACTAGCAATATATATTAAAAACCATGAGAACATGAAACCTCTAAATGTAATGGGCAGTCCTTTAGTAATAACACAACTTGCAGATGATACTACATTGTTTTTTAAAAAATTCTGACCAAATAACAATTGCTTTAAAAGCAATTTCATTATTTTCGGAGGCTTAGGATTGTATTTAAATTTAAGAAAATGTGAAATTTTGACAATACATGATTGTAACCAAACCTCAATTCATAATATCCCAATTAAGAGGGAAGTTAAATATTTAGGAGTCATCATCAGTATGACTTGATCATCAGTATCACTTTGGTAAATTCTAAACAAAGTGTATGGTTTACATTACCTTTGTGTGTTTTTGAAAAGGTTGGTGGAATCAAATTTCTACTAAGATGTGATTTTGAGCCCTTAAAATTACCTCTTCAGTTAGCAGACTTTCATATACAGGTATTACGGTATTGGAAAATGCTTTACAAGCATAATTTTAGCCCACATAAAGCAATCATCTGGAACAACAGGTATATCTTGCATAAAAGGAAATCTTTATTTTATAGAGATTGGATGGAAAAAGGCATTTGGGCTGTAATACATTTAATGGATAAAGATGGAAATGTGTTAAGTCATACTGATTTCAAACTCAAATTCAATATAAACTGTTCATGCAAACAGTATTCAGTAGCAATCAAAGCTGTTCCTGTAGCCCTGATTAATTTGATTAGAGAAACTCTGAAATATTCTTCTGTAACACCTGTACTTGACAGTCTTTTTATTGAGGAATATGACTTCTTAGATTGTAAGTGTAATAACAAAATTTTGAGAAGTCTTCTCACAGGGGAAGTCTTTCCTCTTCCAATTAAAAGAAATGTCACTGTACAGGTATTCTCAAGACTGGACTTGGTCAAACTAAGAACTAGATATTTCTCCTTTCCATTGTTACCAAAGATGAAAGAAGTTCATTTTAAGACTATAAATGACATCTATCCATGTAATGAATTTTTAAGAAGACGGTTTAATATGGACAGTAACGAATGTACGTTTTGTCATGCTGATATTGAAACACAGGAACATCTGTTTCATGATTGTAATGCTATCAAGATTTTTTGGGACAAAATTCACGAATGGCTAAATACAAAATACGTAATACCTGGTTTTGATTACCATATGATCAGATCAAATTGGGAATCTTTATAAAAGATAAAACTGTTGAATTTTTATGTAAAAACGTTTTTATTGTAGGGAAATTCTATATCCACAAATGTAGAATCTTCAAAGTTACTCCTAATTTTATTGCATTTAAAAATGACCTTAAAACATTTTCTCAGTCTTTGAAAAAGAAAGTGCCTCAAGGCTCTATGAAATTCTTGCTTTGTATATTAATTGAACCCCTTGTTAATGTTTTCATTTGTTATTTTATTTATTTTATCTTATTTATTTATTTATTATTTTAGTATTATGTTGGCTGTTTGTGCCATTGTGCTGCTCAGAGAACTTTGTAAAATGTTTGATGCAAAATCTGCCTCTTTGTTTTTGAACTGGTTGAATAAAGGATTGTTAAAAAAAAAAAAAAAAAACTCTCTCTGTCCAGGCCCTCTAGAGGTTACTAAAGTTCTTGTGAGCTTCTGCTTGAAACCGCGCCCCCTCACCCCCAGACACCCAATGAGGAGAGAGAGAGAGAAAACTCCCATCCGAAAACCACCCAATCAGGAGAGCGAGCTTCCCACGTTGGGGAATAATAAAGAGGGATGATCTGACTCTCGCCTTTTACCTTTTGACAAACTTTAAGTGCAGGTGACAGACAAAGACAAATCCAACAAATCATTAAATAACTGAATGGATAGACAGAAGGATGATCGCCACATTTATCTTTTCATTCATCTTTCCCTCTGCTTCAACCAGCGGTGAGTTTATAAAGTCCTGTATTTACATTAGCCTGTAAAACAGACACTTGTGTCCTCTGTGGGATAAATATGCTCAGATTTTACTCAACTTATTCCCAAACTTGCCCCCTTTTTGTTTCTGACTTCATGTTTGAGCTGTTTACTGAATGTTTTACCGTTTTGACATGAAATACCGTTTTAATTCAACATTGGGTGTCCTGATTAATGATGATGGGTGTATTAGAAGAGCCTCAGTGACTCCAGCCGACCAAAACAGTTGAAAACATGTTAAAAAGTCCTGTCACAGTTTAAAGCTGAATTAATGCTTCATTTTGAGGTCTCCTTGAACTAAGGTTGTCTTATACAAACATTAGATTCAGTCACTTTTAGCGTTAAACTATAATAAGTGTGATTATTCATGTCTGAAATTTGGATCTGTGTTAGATGTCATTTGCCCTGTAATCCCAAATTGTCCTTTTTCAATATATCTCATACCATGATGGTAGTACACTGAAGATGAACAGGAGTATGGTGCAGGGATGCCAGATGCCTTATTTTATTATTGAAAATATTTTTTATTTTATAAATATATTATTTATAATTGTATTTATTACATTTTTTACTTTTATATTTTTGGTCACGTTAACACTTAGTGGTGAACGTATTCGTCACTTCCTGTTGTACGTTGCAGCGCTGCTTGTTGTGTCAGCGTTTACTGTCCTGCTAACGATAATTACAACTGCTTGATATATGATATTTAAGCTTTGAACAGACTTGTTTTGTTTGGTTAACGTTTGATAAAACGCACCAACGCTTAGAAAAGCACTCTCGTTTCTTAGGCGGCGTAATTCAGTTCGATCCTCTTCCGCTCCTGGCTTAGCCTAGCCTAGCATTTAGCCGCCAAGTATGGCTTCTCTTTCCTGCTCTTTATGTCAGATGTTCAGCTACTCTTCGTCCTCCTTTAGTGATAATGGTAATTGTATGAAGTGTAGCATGTTTTTAGCTTTGGAGGAGAGGGTCGTCGATCTGGAGAAGCGGCTCCGCACCTCTGAATCTAAACCCTCTTATGGAGCTGTAGCCAACAAGCAGGGCGTAGCCGGTGCTAGCCTTGCTAGCGCTAGCTTAGCTTCTCCCCCGGCTTGTACCGCCTGGGTCACCGTCCAGGGCACAGCCGTAAGTTAAAGACCCACTCGGTACCACACCGTGCAGTTCACGGTTCGAACAGCTTTTTCATTAATTAAAAAAAAGCCATCGCATTAATAATGATTCTACAGAAGCACATAGAATATGTACCACGTTGGAATTTGCCTAAGTCAATGTATGAATTTAAAAAAAACTGAAAATATTGGTAAGTAATTACCAGAAACCGCGGCTAAGCAGTTCATTTAAATAACCGATCAAGCTTTGTTTTGGACTATTCGGCTGTGACATGAACATTGTGTGGTAGCCGCCCCTCATGATGACATGATGTCACTCTCTCTCTTTCCTGTGTTGTTCAGGAAGGTTACTTAAGTTCCCCGTCCGTACAATCACCGGGGCTTACCAGCCTCAGCACCTATCAGAGTGCATATCAGCTTCCCAAAAACCAGCCCCCCGGGATGTTCCGTATATAAACACCGATGCGGCCGCTTTTCTTCATTTTTGGTCACTGTGTGAAAGTGAGATATTTCGGTATATTTCGGTACATTTTGTGAAAAACTTATTTTAACAAACAAGAAACAGCCTGTGGATGAAAGCAAAGTGAATCTGCATTTTTTCACCATGGATCTTAAAGTCATCATTATCTTCATCATTGTACGGATTATTTCTTTGCTTCCTGCAGGTAAGTTGCTGAAGTACCTGTTTACAGCAGTGATCACTACTCTGCTTTTGGTCACTCTCTGTTGGACTACAAGTACTTAGATTCAGCTCTTTGTCCTCCTGACAGAAGGAGACTTTATTTGTGAAGACTCTGGTACCATCCTACATCTGAAGAAAAAACTGTCAGAGTCTCAGACTGAAATCAGCAATGACATAAGTCTCAGAGGGTTATACACAGCAGGATTATTATTTTTTTATTTTAATACCGCTGCAGATGAATCAACAGTTGGGACGTTGTCAGACAAAGTCGTAGTTGGAAAACGTGAGTTATAAGTTTTCAGTTGCATAAAATGTTATCTTTGAGATGTCTTTAAGTATTGCTTGGAAAAGTTTGTTTTCTGTTGTTTGCACAGTCTGACCTTAATGGCATACTTTCTGTGGTGTTATAGCTGATTGTAAGTCTGCCATATATTTATTAGTGATGCATTTTAAATTATTCCCACCCCAACTCAGGGGCTGTAGGACTATAGACAGCATATAGAATATATAAATAAATCAATTCTTTAGTGCATTTTTTATATGAGAATCTTTATTGTCACACATTTCCCCCTCGCAGAGGTTACATGGAGGAGAGGTCCATCAGGAGGATGGGAAGGTAATTTCCCATCTTTGGGCGCTTTGGTGGAGGATTCCCTTCTTTTCTGAATGTTTTGTCCAGTCCCTCCATGAAGTTATCTACCTCACTGACAAGGAGGGAGAAGGAAAAATAAGTAGTCAATGGTGAGATGACTATATAGAAACAGGTTGTGCAGGCATGACAGTTGCAATAATTGGTAAGACCATTTCAAGTAAACTCAAATCCAGATAGGATCTTTATAAATACATGTAAATCCTGTACAAAACAATTACAAGAAACCATGCTTAACATAGATAACCTGAAATATATACTTATATGGATTATATATTTAATATAACCCACCCAACTTGTGTCCCCAGATTTCATTGCAGAAATCTGGTCACCTTACACCATACAGTACCATCATAATCTTGTCAATTAAGTCATTCATTCATTCATTCATTCCTTGTCAACGCTATGTTTCTTCAAATAAAGATATGTTGGGGCACAAAGAAAAGCATCATTTTACGTTTCAAATGTAACATTACAAACTGTCTGTATGGCTAAATGTTAAATTTGAGAGCGTTGATGAGTATCAGGTAAGGACTGTCATGCTGACTGATGAGGATGGGTGTGTAAAGGTGTGTTGGTAAGAACAGTCCTTCTTGAGTTTGCTAGTTTAATTCCACTCTACAGTTGAGGATGAACATTACACTTCAGGCTTGATACATAACTGAGTAATGGCCCACGTGAGTGTATGAGTATGTGTGGTCTGTAAAACAATAAGCAAGAGACATAAATCGGGCTCTGTCTAATACACTGTACATGCTAGCATACAACGCAATGAGACCTCAAATGACACTCTAAGAGCAAACATACACTGCTAATTAAACAGATAAATGGGCGCATGCTGATGTACATGCAATGTAAAGGGAACGTATAGGCTTTATACTAGCTCTACTCCTAACTAGCATGCTAATTGCGAATGTTAACTGCTAATTCTTTTCTTCTTCACAAGAAATATAATTGACACAGGAACTAACTTAAGGCACTGAATACTCACTTAGTTCTTGTGGACGCACATTCACCACTCCACACAGTAATAAGGCAAACAACGTCTGACTCTGAATCCCTCTGCTCTGTGCTCTGAGTGAGACAGGGATGGGGGGATGTCGTACAGAGTTTAAATCGTTCATTTCTATTAGAGAGTATATCCACCTCGTTTGTACTCGCCATGGCAATGTTAAGTCATGGAGTCGTCCGGCCACCTGTTGTATTTATTGTTTTAGGACTGCTGACCCTCCAGGATTGCCGTTGTACATGCCCACGTCCTGACACGAGAGGTGTGACACGAGAGGTCTGAGGCAAGAGGCTGCAGTCTGCAGCAGCAGCCCTCTCAGCTCATCTTGACAGGAAGCGTGTTTTGACAGAACACCGGCTTTAAGACTGGATGTAGGAAATGTGTAGGTGAATGTCATTGTACATGGGTGGTGGAGCGTCTGTTATGTATTCTCAGCCTTTAGCATCCAGGGAGTGAGGGAACAAGGTACGAACGGGATATATTATTTTGATGTGTTGGTGTTGTGTGTACCTTTCCAGTCGGGTGATATGAAATGATGTTTGGGTATTGTTGTCGTGTCTGTGTTTGCTCAGGGGTGTCTGCATGAATGCTGGTGGCCGTGTGTGCGCGCATGCATGGGGATGTCCAAACTATTTGAAAGCCTCGCTAAGGAGGTGTCATTATTTCTATCACGGTGCCATTAGGTTGATACTAGGGCTTCACTGCTTTATATAAAAATATGTGTAATGGTTTTAAATGCCTCTCTATTTCATGAATTTGTCAGAATATTTGTGCATTTTGGGGGTCATGTAGTAGATCTTTTATCTTATTAATATTATGGTATTTGTTGTGTATATTGTTGATTTTGAAATTTTCGTTCCTTTTGTGTCATTGAAACCCAGTCAAACTGCATTTTTTAATCACACTTCCATCAAAGCAGAATATATGCTTTGTCTGAGTGTCAGTCTGGACTTTTGCTTTGGAGGTGATCATTTTTTACTACTCTCCACCAGGTGGCATTTCATTTCTGTCCTAGTAAGCAGAGCCTCAATGACTCCAGACCAAAAAAAGAGTTTAAAAATCTCCTTGAACTTTCTCTTGAACAAAGATTATGTTATGGAAACGTTAGATTAAGTCACTTTTAGTATTAAACTAAAATAAGTCTTATAATCAAAAGAAGAAGGCTTGAATTCTGATGAGAAGGTGCCGGTGTTAATGAGGCTGCCAAAAGTCTTTTTCTTTTTTTTTTAGTCTGCACTGTGTCATATTACACCACTAAAGGGGAACGTTTCTTGTTCTTATTTCAAGTCAATATACAGTAGCAGGCTTTAAAAGTCTGTTGTATGACGTTTTATTACACCATCTTAACATTCTTTCACTGCAGTTTACTTGTTGATGAGTTTGGTCAGCACCCTGTTTGTGTCTGTTTGATAAATCCCAGTTCAGGAGAACAATCAGAACATTTTTCTTCAAAATGAAGGAGAAAACTAGCGGGTTATTCCGACTTCTGTGTCTAATCTAAACTAAATCTAAATCTAAATAATCTAAATCTAATAAAAATAATAATAAATGTTTTTGTATTGCACCTTACATTTTTGCAATCTCAAAGTGCTACATGGTAAGATAAAAACAGATAAAAAATTAATGCAATCAAAAACAATTAAAAAATCAAAATGCTTTTTTAAACAGTAGGTTTAAGGTTTTGTTTAAAAGCATAATTCTTTGCGTCTTTGCCTTCTTTGGCAGCTACCAGCTCCATAAATGGGGGACAAGTGAAGTCCTGTTGCAGCAGACTGTCAGTCTTGAGCGTAGAAGTTCTCTGTAACATGGAGGAGACGTGTAGAAAACACTAACGAATGTAAACTTAAAAAACCTGATACAGGCTCTTTAAATAATGTGTATATAGACATGAAGAGGAAGATGTGTGCAGACTGAAGTAATTATACATAAATCAATGAGGGTGCAGCGCATGGACCAATGTTATGTATTATATATAAATAAACAGAAGGCGTGTCTCTGATTAAAGGAAATAAAGAAACAAAATGGCCATAGCTAACAGGGGTGAACGCACATGAACTCCTCTCCTCCTCTCTGGAGGTAAATGTCAGCAGAGTGGAACAGAAGAAAAGTGCTCTTCAGTCTGGATGTGATCGGTCCAATCTCTGAGTCTGTGATCCAGCTCCTGTCAGCCTGAGCTGCTGTTCATGTGATTTTCATACAGAGGAACATTTTTGACCTCATCCTTTATTTTCACACACAGGAGCTCTTAGTACAGAGTTCATCATCATGTTTGAACAGACGGCTCTTGTTCAGAAAAGTTTACCTGTGTGTTTCTGTTTCCTCAGGAGCCTCTCAGCTCACCTGTCCCAATGAGACTGTGTCTGCAGTGGAGGGCGGGAACGTCACAGTACGAGTGTTCATGGATCCTCCGAGTGACATGAAAAACGACAAAGTGAAAATTCACAGAGCTGACGTTGTAGACGAGTTCGTCTACTTCTACAACAATATTGACTACCGCAATAATGACTACCACAACAATAACCGGCAGGCTCCACAGTACAAGAACAGAACAAATGTCCGTGTGGACCCGAGAAAAGGAGTCATGGACCTGGAGATCAGGAACCTGACTCTGAACGACAGTGGATCATACCGAGTCTCCTCCTCTAAACATGCTATTGACTGCGCTTTCAACATCAGCGTTGGTGAGCATCCTGTGATTTTAATCAGAGTAAGAAATGATGGAGTTCAGATAAACCTTGAAGATGTGTTGTTCAGCTGTTTCTGTCTGTTTTTATCATTTAAATGAACATTAACGTGTTGACCTGTTTCTTTTCTTTTCAGCAGCTAAAGTGAACTCATGGGACGGAGCTGAAGGTAAAGATCTTCTTCTCTGAATGTCTTGAATTAAACTCTGACTGCTGGGGCTGCATGAGAGTTACTGTCATTCAGACGCTCCAGGATTTTGGACTTTTTTCTGACTGTTGTGGCAAAAATATGATGATGCAGCAGTTTTCTTAAAAGTTCCTCTGTTCTGAGACTTCATCTCTCAATGACATTTAACAACAAATCAATTTACAACTGTTTCTGCTGTTTTAACACAAGTATTTGTGAGAAACCATAGTTTTTCCTTCGTTGTGTCATGTTAGGAGGACCACGTTCTCTTCATTTAACTCTGTTGCTCTTTTCTTTTTATAGGTCGTCCACAAATGGAGACACTCCTGAAAACTGTCCTTCCGGTCCTCATTGTTCCGTTTATCATCATTGCTGTGATTTACCTGTGGAGATCAGAGATCAGTAAGTCAGCTCTTTCCTCCTGTCTACCTTCATTCATCCTGCTGTCATCTCTGCAGAACATGGACGTCTGAGGCCATGTCCACATTAGTTATTCACCACATCTACAGGCAGCCTGAATGTTTTTTAATAACACCTGGAAAGTGCTTGAAAAGTGCTTGAATTGGACCTTAGACTAGGAGCACCAACCCTGCCCCCCTGCTGCTGTCTCCCTCTCAGTGTGCGTGCCCCCTCCTCACCAATATCCCTCCTCTGATTCTCCCTCTGAAGCCATGTTTAAAGTCAGGGCTCAGCCTCACAGCGGCCCAAATATTGAGGCTCTAAACGGCAGCTTGAATGGGGCAGAGCGGAGGTGTGTCAGGGCACGCTGCACACATCCACATGTGGATCCAGGAGTTTGTTGACAGATCTGATATTTAGCCTGACAGCTCAGTTTCCCTCATGTTCATGAAGAACTGGGCTAAGATGCCTCGGCAGAGGTTTGTGCTCTGGGAGCTTCTAGTTGGTTCTGAGATCAGCAGGTCCAGTTTAGATGGAGGACCATCCATCAGCTGGAACATCTGTAATTACTCACTGATGCATGGATTTGACCTCATCTGATGGACTTTATCAGCTGCTGCATAACCTGACTGGTTGGATTCAAGTCTCCATCCTGCTCTTTATTTTCTGGATAACTTTTGACACACTGTCTGTTTTCTTACAGGGAGAGCGTGGCCAAGGGTCAGAGACAGAGTTTGTCGTCTGTTATCTGGAAGGTCACAGGGTCAAGATCCAGATCCTGAGGTCAAGTTTCAACCAGTTCAGAGTGACGACACCGATCCTCAGGTTGGCGTGAATGTAGTGCAGACCCTCTGCCTCAGCACTGACTCGTAGACTTAAGAAGAGAGACTGTCACGTCTGGCTCAAAGCAAATTTTTACCGAATGAATCTGCTGGAAAAGCAAAATGATTAACTAAGCTTTTTAAACATTATTACTTATTACTTATTCAAGGGACAATTTGTACGAAGTAAACTCAAGACTTTTTAAAATTTTTAAGCAGCATCAAAGTGATGATTGGTGCTTAAATGCAACAATGGTTTGCTTCAAAGAAACTCAATCAGAAAAAGTCATTTAACATGCTGTTTGGCACCAAATCTAAAGTTTTACGGTCTGATGAATGGCATATTAAATATCCTGATGGAACTTCACTTGTGGAAGTGGAAGAGTTCAAGTATTTGTGTGTTTGGCTAGATAATTATCTTTCTTTTAAAGACCATATTGACTCAGTAACAACAGAAATAAACCACAGCTTAGGTATTTTATCCCGCTCAGATGAGAAGCTCAGAAGCCAATCTTCACTCCATTACTGTTGCGTACAACAGTCTTTGCAGATTTATTTAAGATGTCCATTCAGAACCCATCACTGCTTTATGTATGACTCATTGAACAGGCTGACCCCTGACCCCTCGATCCAGAAGACACTTTCACTGGCTGCTGTTTATTTTCAGTGTATCTTCTGTAACTGTCCTCCTAATCTTGAGCAATATCTAACTCCATATAGATCACAATTGTTTTTTCAAAGAATTTATAAAGAAACTGTTCGTTCTGCTTTTCAATTCAAAGCCCGTCAGACTGGAACAGTTTGCCCGATTACCTCAGATCAGTTTCATCTTTGGCTGTTTTTAAGAAATCTGTCTTTATTTATCTACAAACACCTTGCTCCTGTTTCAGTATTAAATGTGTGAACTGCTTGACTGTGCCAAAATGTTTGTATGGTTAACTAGTCATGTAAGTGTTTGTGTGTTGCTACATTAGTGTGGGTCTGTGTCTTACTGTTGATAACCATAAATCCAATGTAGACTGGTGGGTGAGGGGATGGTTGGGTTGGGAGACCTTTATGTGTTTGTTTTGTATATTTTCAGTATTGTAATGTTTCTCTTGTAATGTCAGATTGATGTCTGTACTGTACAGGTTTGTTTATGTTTTGTTTTTGTCTGTATATTGGTACAAAGGACCCCTTGATAATGAGATGATTCTTCTGCAGGAGTTGTGCCTGAATAATGCCCAGTTTTGCACTTTGAGGAGTAAAACTCTGAAAACTATGACGGTCTAAGTGCGGTCTTTTTAGACTTAAATCACTGTAGTTATTGGTCATGATTTTAATTCCATCTTCTGATTAATGGCGTCAAATCACTGGAAATGTTCTTCCTGATTTTATATTGTTTTTTTAAAACAGTGATTTGACCTGTCTATTTATTATATCTGAAGCTTCATGTTGTGTCTGCCTTTCTATTTTTACACAAATACAGGTCTTAACAGATAAAGATGTTTGGATTTAATTTCATTGAATGATTGTCACTTTTAGGCTGTTGTGTGCTTGTGCTTTTGATTCTTTTTTTATAGTTTTGTATTGTTGGAAATAACCCAAACTGCACTTTAACTTTTAAATGTGCATTTTCACTGTTTATTTTATTTAATAATTACATTTAAAATGAATCAAAATCCTTGAATTTCGTTTGTTCGCTGACACAAGTAGTTTTGTGCTGATGAGGAGTCAGACTCTAGAGGAGGATGTCACCACAGAAATAAAAACTAAAGAGATGGTTTGATGTGTAGACGTTATTGAATCTGAATAAAACAAAAATAATGTTTTTCTGGGGGAGCTGCAGATTTAATGCAGCAATTAAAGATCAAGGTAGATGTTTTTGACATTGAAAGCATCTCTGATTATTAATTTCTTGGGGTCACAGAAACTTAAACGGAATAATAATGCTGTAATGGTTGTCAGTGGTCCATCCTGAAGATTTTATTCCATCATTTTGATTTATTTTACTTGTTTGTTTTAAAGATGTTTGGATCTACAGACTGAACAAACTTGGACATGAATGGGGGCCCAATGCAACATCTTTTGGAGGGGCCCAAAGTGTGTGGAGGGCCCGTGGCTTTGTCCAGCACTGCGTCCTGTCCTCCATGCTCTCTGTGCGGGGCTGTGAAGGGGACATGGCTGTGGGGCATCAGGTGGACCAGCTGGTGGCGCTGTGGGGAAGTGGAGCTGCAGTTTGGGCTCCAGTCACCTGCGTGTTCTCTTCAGCCCCGTTTCCACCAAGTGGTCCGGTATGGATCGGCACGGTTTGGCTCAGGCCGGATCGGTAAAGCCTGATTCTTGTTGCGTTTCCACAGCCAGCCGTACCCTACTTGGTAGGCGGCGTCTAAGCCGGATGCCGACAGCATGACGTCATAGCAGTGCGACACAGTGCACCCGGCTATTAAATACAACGAAGAAGAAAACGCGACACAGTAAGCAAAGAGCACCGATTCTCTTCACCGAGAATACTGAGGAAGGTCTGCACCTCCACAGTAGACCATGGGACGCTCGATCTTGATGCCATTTTCCAAACAAAAAAAGTCTTGAGTTATCTTCACGAAGACGAGTGGAGATTTAAACATGGCGGGGCTGTGTTGTTCTTTATTACCGCTGTCGCAAGGGAAGTGACGTCTCCTTCGACCAATCAACAGGCTGCAGTGTTTCTAGCTCCTCCTTCTGGGGTCGGATTGGTATGCTTGGCACCCCAACAGAAGGGTCCCAAAAAGTAGGACGGTATGGTTCACTTAAAAGGGGTCCTGTCCCGGTTTTAAGCTATGGAAACGCCACAAAAAGCGAGCTGTACTGAGACGAACCGAACTGAACCCTCTGGTGGAAACGAGGCTTTAGAGAGACCTCCTCTGATCATCTGGACTCGAATGTTTACTTTTAAGACAGAGTGAAGAACAACAGTCACTGGAATCTGATCTTTGATCTGATTTGGACCTTTTTACAAAAATGGACTGAAATCAGAAAACAGGACAGACCTTAAACTGAAATACTCAGAAACACTGGGAACATGATCACAGTCGATCACTGCTCCCCTTTAATAATATCAGTTGGTTTGGTATTTTGTACTGTTGGAAAGCCTGATTAGTCACCTTTACATCGAGGTACAGATTCATACATTCATGGAGTGATCACCACAGCTAAAGGTGAGGGTAGAGCCCAAAATGTGCCAAAATCCGCTGTAAGTGGAAGAAATTAGAATTCCAATAGCAGTTACAAATGTAGATAAAAAGACACATAAAAAGCTAGATATACAAAATTAGAAATAAATATAAACAAAAATAAAATAATAATTTAAAAAATACTAATATTAATAATAGAATAAAATAAATAAAATATGGGTACTTAATCAATATTCATTTTATCATATATATATTAATATCATGTATAATATTGCTTATTAATTAATCTGAATTTCCAGTTTTATAAAATACAAACCTTAGTTTTATTAAAGGGGAGAAATAACCAACTGAAATAATGTTTCCAAACTTTATTGGAGTCTGTATGACTGTATAAAATCTGCCATCTGTAGATGATCATATTTTACAGACTAAGACAAATCTGGATATTTAGAAAGTATTTAAAATAGTTAAACACAAGAAAAACTGCAAGCCAGGACCAAGACGCATATTTACACTCACCAGCCACTTTATTAGGTACAACTGCTCAACAACACAAATAGTTAATCAGCCAAACACATGGAAGCAACTCAGTGCATTCAGGCTCATAGACGAGGTCCAGACAACATGGGGAGAAATGTGATTGGACTGATGGAGCGTTGCATGGTTGTTGGTGTCAGACGGACTGTTCTGAGTTTTTCAGAAACTGCTGATCTGTGAGCGACGGCTGACTGATACAGAAAGTCTTGTTGAGGTCAGAGGTCATAGGAGAACTGGTTTGAGATGATGGAGAGGCAACAGTAACTCTGATAACCACTAAAGCTCTGTCTGCTGAGACCATCTGTGGTTGTTAAAACATCAAACCCTGAAGCAGATGAGCTGCAGCAGCTTTAGACCACACCGGGGACACTGAGACCAGAATCTGTGGCTCCATGTCACACAGGCTCACATTCAGAGTTTGGCCTAAAAACATGAAAACGTGGATCAGTCCTGTCATAAATCAACAGTTCAGGCTGCTGGTGACCATGGAGACCCCTCTATGACCACAGGGGGCCCATCTTCTGAGGCTACTCCAGCAGGACAAGATGCCGAGTCCCAAAGCTCAAAGCATCTCAAACTGGTTTCTCGATCATGACGATGAGTTCACTGAGCTCCAGTGACCTCCACAGTCTCCAGATCTCAATCCAATAGAGCAGCTTTGGGATGTGGTGGAGCAGGTGATTAACATCATCAATCAATCAAACTTTATTTGAACAGCACTTTTCATCCAGGATTTTGTAGCACAAAGTGCTTCACATAAGATATAAAATAAAATAAATGAAATAAAAAGTAGAAAATTGCTTACAATGAAAACATAAGACCACACCCACCCTCACAATCCACACACACACACACACACACCCCACACACACACACACACTTAATTAAACACACAAAGACATAAAATGGGAATTCTGACAGAAAGCAGGATTAGAGGACTGAGGAAATGTTATCTTGAATTAAAAATGAGGAAAGACAGGAGCGAAGACTAAAATGATAATTAAAAATCACGCTAAGAAATTAGATAAAAATACTATAGGGTAAAGTAAGTAGATAAATTAATTAACCCTTGGTGTCTACTACAGTTGACACATATCTGGGATAAATCTGATACCCTTTAGGTTTCCCTTGTCTTAAGTTTCATAAAAATATGTTCTTTGAACATTTTTACCATATCAAGATACTGCATCATAACTTCAAAATAGACAACGAATGGCAAACTGGGTATTATACCTGTATTCAGATTTAACATAATTTTGTATTTTTTATTTTAAATTTGTTGTAATAAACAAGTGAATAGTTTGATTCAACAGCAACAATAAATATATTTCAGATTTTGCTTTTTCTTTTATTTACTCTAATAAATGTTTGTCAAAGACATGTGTTAGTGGATCTTTATTAAGTTCCACTAAATTACTATATAAACCGTTGATGCATGGTGCCCACTGTGGTGGACAGATGCATAACTTCCTCAGAATATAACACTGAAAAATGACCATGAGTTTTAACTTGATTGAAAGTAAAACCAAATATTTTTAAAAGTATTCATTTGGATTTAATAATTGATGCATTAACCAAGAACAAAATTTCAAATAATAAATCTGAACTGAAATTAAGAAATAAAATAGATTAAGAAGTTTAAGATAAGTAAAAAGATAATGAGGAATAATAATAAATACGATCAGCCTAAAGCCAGACTAAAACGGTCAGTCTTGAGTTTGTATAAATATGAACAGTAGGTGCTGTCCTCAGGTCTTCAGGTAGACTGGTCCACAGACGGGGCCATAATAACAAAAAGAAGCTTCTCCGTGTGTTTTAGTTCTGACTTTGGGGTCTGTTAAAGACCTGCAGACCTGAGGGCTCTGCTGGGCTCACAGGGCAGCACGAATGTGCAGCCGACAAATCTGCAGCAGCTGTGAGAGGCTCTCATGTCAACATGGAGAAAAATCTGTGAGGAACGATGTTCACACCAAATCCAGACTCATCAGACCAGGAGACAGTTTTTCAGTCCTCTGGGGTCAGACTCTGGTGAGGCCCTGCTAATGCCCTCAGTTTGCTGTTCTCAGCTGACAGCGGTGGCACCCAGTGTGGTCGTCTGCTTCAGGATCAGACGTGTGTTAAGAAAAGGTCTGAACACCTGGACTGGACCGAGTGCTTATTCCACTTCCTGTTGCCTGTCTTTAAAAACCACTCTGACTTTTCTCCTGTGGCATCAACGACACACTCTGGATCAGAGAACTGCCTCCAACTGGATATTTTCTCTCTTTCAGACCGTTCACTGTAAACTACGGAAGAGTATAAGGGCCATGTTAGATGGAGAAAACAATTTTGGGGAAGTTGAGTTTAAAGTTGAAATGACGAGAATAAAATGGAAATACATTGTATGTCGACTTTATTTTCGACTTTAGACTTTTTTCTCAACATTTTAACTTTTATCTCAAAATTTCAACTTTATTGTCATCATTTTGACTTTAATTTCAACCTGCCAAAACATTTTTTTCCGTCTAAAATGACCCTAATACTCTTCCGTAGTAAACCCTGGAGATGGTTGAGGGTGAAAATCCAAGTAGTCCAGCAGTTTCTGACAGTGTTCACCATCTCTACGTGTCAAAATGCAGTGATCTGCTGTCATGTACAAAATATGAGCAGCACCGACTGTTCATGTTTTTAAAAGCAACTCAAGACCTGCCTTTTCAGTCTGGCTTTGAGTTGATTATATTAACTATTGTTGTTTAATCTTACTTACTTATTTATTTTAATTATCTTAATCTGTTTTAATTCTCAATTTGAGCTCAAATTTTATTCTCTGTTCACTGATTTTCTTTCCCTTATTCTGCTTCATTTTATTGCTCGTTTTCATTTACCATTTCATTATTTGAAACAGTATTTTATTTACTAATTGGTTTATTGTCCTATATAATTTTTTTTAATCTAATTTCTTTTCATGATTTTTAGTTTTAGTTTGAGCTCCTGTGTTTCCTCATATTTAACTTGAGTCAGCGTTTCCTCAGTCTTATGATTCTGGTTTCTGTGTCTTTGTGTGTGTGTGAGTGAGTGTGTGTGCTGTATGTGGATTGTGAGAGTTGGTAGGGTTTTGTACTTTTAATTGTATTCAATTATCTGTATTTTATTTTATGTCGATTATATGTAAAGCACGTTGTGCAACAAGCACTGTATGAAAAGTGTTCTGCAAATAAAGTTTGATTGATATGATTTTCTGATTAGTTATTTGCATGAGCAAGCAGTTGAAGAGGTGTACTTAATGAAGTGGCCAGTGAGGCTCTTGAAGGCTGAACTAAAGAAGTGTTTAGTGTCTTCTTTCTAAAGCAGACTAAAGAGTTTCACTGATGTGATGAAGGTAGAAAATATTCAACACGGCTCTTACGGCTCTTTTCTTCTGCCTCCACTTTTACGACCTTTGACCCTGTGGGACCTTTTCTACAGTAACAGGGAGGTCAACACTGCAGAGTGACCTTCACCTCTTTATCCTGAAGGACAAATAAAGACACAACAGCACAGATTTACAGTATTATTTCATTTATTAAAATATAAAAATCATTATAAAAACTCTGTATAAAAAGAGTTCCAGCTCTAAATTCAGCCTGAGGAGACGACCAGCATCAAGATAAAGAGGACGTTCAGTTGTGTTCAGAATATCAGTCACACACCAACAACCAGATCAGTCACTGCTTTACAGAGAAACTATATTTCTACAGGGGAAATATTTTACATCAGGTGGAGCAGAGTAACAGAAACCAACAGTCATGACCTGAACTCTTCTGGTTAATGAATCATTGAAAATAATGGAGTTCAGTCAGAGAGGCCGTTCATTCAGTGCAGAAACAGGAGTCAACATGAGGCCCTTTTTCAAGGACCCAGGCAGCAGATGTTGTTAATGCTGCTGATGCTGAAGGAGAGTTTCCTTCAGCACTAAATTCATGCTCAGTCACACGCTGCTCAGAAGATTCTGAGGATCGACGTCGTCCCTCTGAACTCCTTCAGGATCTGGATCTTGACCCTGTGACCTTTCAGATAAGAGACGACAAACTCTGTCTCTGACCCTTGGCCACGCTCTCCCTGTAAGAAAACAGACAGTGTGTCAAAAGTTATCCAGAAAATAAAGAGCAGGATGGAGACTTGAATCCAACCAGTCAGGTTATGCAGCAGCTGATAAAGTCCATCAGATGAGGTCAAATCCATGCATCAGTGAGTAATTACAGATGTTCCAGCTGATGGATGGTCCTCCATCTAAACTGGACCTGCTGATCTCAGAACCAACTAGAAGCTCCCAGAGCACAAACCTCTGCCGAGGCATCTTAGCCCAGTTCTTCATGAACATGAGGGAAACTGAGCTGTCAGGCTAAATATCAGATCTGTCAACAAACTCCTGGATCCACATGTGGATGTGTGCAGCGTGCCCTGACACACCTCCGCTCTGCCCCATTCAAGCTGCCGTTTAGAGCCTCAATATTTGGGCCGCTGTGAGGCTGAGCCCTGACTTTAAACATGGCTTCAGAGGGAGAATCAGAGGAGGGATATTGGTGAGGAGGGGGCACGCACACTGAGAGGGAGACAGCAGCAGGGGGGCAGGGTTGGTGCTCCTAGTCTAAGGTCCAATTCAAGCACTTTTCAAGCACTTTCCAGGTGTTTTGAAAACATTCAGGCTGCCTACAGATGTGGTAAATAACTAATTTACAGAAACATGAAAAATCAGAGTGATTAAACCACGTCATGGTCGTTAAAACAGATATTATGCCAAACACAGTCCACAGTGTTTTGTAATCAGTCTATAAAAGGATAACACATTTCAGGACAAAGAGACAAAATGTCCTCAGTAAAACGTGTCCCCTGTTAGCAGGTTTAAAAAAGACATGACTCTATCAACATGAAATCATTTCCAAAACAACAGCAATATTTTCTTACACTCCTGCTTCTGGAGTTTAGATGATCTCTACCCGGGCAGGACTTTCCAGAAACATGAGTTTAAGACAAAGACTTCGTTTGGACAGAAGAACCAAACAAAGACAAACAGCTGTTCTCTAAACTACAGGCCTCAGTGTGGACATGGCCTCAGCAGGATGAATGAACGAAGACAAGAGGAAAGAGTTGACTTACTGATCCACAGGTAAATCACCACAACAGCAGCAACGACGATTAAAAGAACTGTGAGGACCAGAAGGACAGTTTTCCAGAGTGTCCCTGTTTGTGAATGACCTTAAAAAAGAAAAGAGCAACAGAGTTAAATGAAGACAAAGTGATCCTCTTTAGTCTCCTAATATGACACGACGAAGGAAAAAAGATGTTTTCTGCAGCCAAACTGAAAAAAGGCACTTTTTCATCAAATTTGAGTCTTTTTATGAAAAAAATTAAAAATCAAGAATAACCTCAAATTAACAGACATTAACCCACAAAGTTTTGTTTTAAAGTCACAGAAATTTGACCTGAATATTTCACTTTAAATAATGTTGTCTGTGTTTGTGTGTGTGTCATTTAAATGATTAAAACAGACAGACCAACACCAACACCAACGCTGATGTTGAAAGTGCAGTTAATCTCATGTTTAGAGGAGAAGACTCGGTATGATCCACTGTCGTTCAGAGTCAGGTTCCTGATCTCCAGGTCCAGGACTCCTCTGATCAGGTCCTCCTCACTCAGACTTGTTCTGTTCTTGTACTCTACAGCCTGCAGGTGTTTGTTGTAGTAGTGCTGTCTGTCGTAGATGTGGACGAACACGTCTTTGAGGTCAGCTCTCTTAAAGATCACTTTGTCTCTCCTCATGTCACTCTGAGGATCCATGGACACTCGTACTGTGACGCTCTCGCCCTCCACTGCAGACACGGTCTGACTGGGACAGGTGAGCTGAGAGGCTCCTGAGGAAACAAAAACACACAGGTAAACTTTTCTGAACAAGAGTCGTCTGTTCAAACATGATGATGAACACTGTACTAAGAGCTCCTCTGTGTGAAAATGAAGGATGAGGTCAAAAATCTTCCTCTGTGTTAAAATCACATGAGCAGCAGCTCAGGCTGACAGGAGCTGCCTACGGTCTGTCCTCTACGTCAGAGACACTGACCAATGAGAGCACAGAGATCTGCACCTGCGACGATCACGGAGGTAAACAAACCGAGGCTGATGCCTTCAAAACATCTTGAGAAATAAGAGGAGGAGGAAAGTTTGCAAAGTTGTGAAAAACAGCATCCCAGCCCTCCTGATGAGTTAAAGAGGAGCTCCAGACTGAGAACAGAAATGATGGAGAAACGGCGGAGGAACCTGGAGAGAGACTGATGAGATTTACAGACCAACATCATCCAACACCACATTTAAGAGACGGACAGAGAAAGAGCTCCAAATACAGCAGGTCTGACTGTGCTGCAGCCTCCTCCCTCCAGCTGCTGACATGCAGTCGGCAAATCGTCACAGTCTGAGCTGGACAATATCCAGGATGATACACGGAGGCCATAAAATTAGGGACAGTATGCATGTGATTTTGTAGTCTTGTAGTTCGTAATATTTCAGTCTTTCCTAATCTCAGTCTGAGACTAAAAACTCTGAGGTTCCTCCAGGTATGAGATGATCTCAGACTGCAGTCTAAAGAGAGTGTTTCCTTTCCTGTTTTTAGCGTTTGACCTTGGTCGGTGTGCACAGGGGAGATTACACCTCTGCTCCTGTGATGTGGATGAGATGTAGATTATTATTATTAAAAACTTTTGAGCTGGTCCTTTAAAATCAAGTGGTGAGCACCATGTTAAAACCAATGAGACAACAGCAGGTTTGGGGTTGAAATCATGATTGTTTTATTCACAATCATGTTTTTCTTTGAAACACAGAGCTTTGGCACTTCTTTTTTTTTTCAAATGCAAAGTTAAAAAGTCCAAGCACTCTATAAAATGTTGCTGGGAGTCCTCCACGCACAACTAGAAGTTGGCTACCAGTTCAATAAACGAGCGCACAGGTGTGAGTTCAGGTCTACCAGGGAGATGAGGAAGGGCGGAATAAGACCGCTTCCTTGCCGTCACAACACCGCTCTTCTGGCTCCCTCTGTAGGAGGCCGGACCATCGGCCAACACACGCGGCCAGGCAGATGTCCTCACTCTGCCGCTGCCGTGAGGTCGCGTCGGAACACTCTGGGCTTCCTTGGTGTCGGCTGTTGCCACCCACTCTGTTCCGCTGCTCGGCGGCTGACTCTGCTCTGCGGCCCCGTGGCTGACTCTGCTCCGCGGCCCCGCGGACCCGCGGCTGTCTCAGTCTTTGAGGTAAAGTGCTTCACAGGTGCAAATTATCAAAAAATACAAGGATGCCCCGGCAGAAAGTAAAGAAAGGCCACTCAAAACACAATAAAACCATGTCATAAACAATTAAAACACTAAAATCCAGTAAAACAATAGAATCATACAAGGATATAAAACCATGCATAACAGAAATTATAAAAACACAAAATAAAATTTGCTTCCGCCGTGCGGCACTCCAGTGCTGAAGATAATTCTGGCTCCGGGGCTGAATTCCCTTTACTTGGTCAGCTGGTGATGAACAAAACAGGAGAGTCCGACTTGGGTCTCGGGGAGGTGATCCTTTAATTGTGGCTTCACATTAACTTCAGTTGCTCTCTGACTTTTCCAGTATCTAAAACTCCGCTGCATTTAAGCTGCTCCCGCTCTCGGCTCGCTCTATTCCCCAACGGGCTCGTTCACACACACACCCACACACACACACACACACACACACACACACACGTGCGCGGTCACTCTCTCAACACCGTTACATCCCAAACAGAACGAGGCTACTTGTACAACAAGAGTCTTCACAGAGTTTCAGTGAAGTCTCCTTCTGTAAGGAGGACAAATAGCTGAATGTAAGTAAATGTAGATCAGCACAGAGTGACCATGGGCAGGCTCTAAAGAGTGATCACTGCTGTAAAACAGGTAGCCTACTTTAATATTAAACTCACCTGCAGCAACCAAAGAAGTGCTCTGTAGTATGATGAAAATGATGATGATGGTTTTAAAATCCATAATGAAAGAAAATACAGATCCACTTCGTCTCGGTCCAAAGGCTGTCACTTGTCTTGGCGGTTATTCGCCGGCTGTTCGGGGACTCGACCGTAAATTACAACCAGAGCTTTTCATCACAGCTGACAACTGCAAACTTCCTGCGTGCTGGCTTATAAAGCCGAAGAGACGGGGAAGGGTTGTCCCTCTGACAGTGAGTGTTATCGGGTAAGCAACAAGCGGTCCTCCAGACTTTCTCATGGTTGCCAGGTCTGCTTATTATAAGCGACTTTAGCCTATTTTTTTCAAAAGTTGCTTGAAAAATACTGGCAGTTGCAGGTTGCGTTTTTTTGGGCTTGTTCCAAAAGTGCAGTTGTTCATTTGTGCTTGTTGTGCCACTAAACCAGGAGGGATCTCACTTTACTACCAATATAAACTCAATTCAGAAGTTGAATTCTCCCACTCTAAACACAAATGTAAATTTGATTGTAAAAAGAGGCAAAAATCATGTTTCCACCATGAAGAAATCCTTATAAGCAGAATTAGATTTATTTCTAATGTAGCTGTTACTGTGTTCAACATAATAAAGCTGTAGAGGGTCAACAGAAAACTTAGATAAAAACCTGACTATGTCTGTGTGGTTACAAAAATCAAGGTTGTTCAGCAACAGACTGTTCAACAATAACGGTTATAAATAAATAACAGGAGCCCCTTCATTCACTTCTGTCGAAACAAAAGGATGTTCCACCTTCAAACTAAAGGATGTTGAATAAGTTAATTAAGAGCCAAATAAGAAGAAATGTCACTGTTGAACTGAAATGTAATGTAGACAAAGATGAAAACACACTTTATGTAGATTCCTCTTTTTAAGAAAAAAAAAAAAAAAAGAAAGACAAGAAAAGTAGCTAATATATCACATTAGAAAAAAATAGTGGAAGGTCGCTTGTATTGGGTTTGTTTTTATCGACCTGGTTTCTTATAGCCTACAACTTGAACAATCTGGCAACATTGAAGTCTGTCAAGCTCGTCCAATGGTAACAAACTGCAGCCGTGACCTACAAATCTACGTAGCCTGCGTAGGCGGTTATTCACGGGCTGTTCGGGGACTCGACCGGAGTCAAGAACCAGGAGAAGCCGACACACGGGCACCGAGCAGGAGGAAGAAGCTCCAGGCTGGACACGGAGGAGCGGCCACAGATATTCACCGGGTTAGACTTTGTCCCAGAGCCTGACTGGAGTCAGACTGCCTCTTTGACTTGTCCTCCTCTCTGAACGGAGACAGTGAAGACAATAAAATCTAAAGACAGAGTTCTTGGAGGATCAGGGTGTCAGTGCGGAGAGCCTGCTGCTGTGAGTTAGCTTCAGAGCTAACCACAGACATGAGCTAACGGTCCACTTCGGCTACAGACTGCTCTCTCCTGTTAAATAAACCTCCCTGAGGAGTTTCCTCTGAGTCTGTCCCTCTCCTACGTTCACACGAGTACGTGTGTCGATGGGGAATAGTCTTGGGCAGCTTTATTAAACCATATCTTTAGTCGAAACGCCGCTAGCTCGTATGCTAACAGTAACCACAGCACCATTCAGCACAGTGGCTCTTTGGCTAGCTGTAGCATTCAGACCAGGGACCATGAGAGCTGCAGCGATACCTGTCCTCAGGTGAATACTGTGGCTTAAAGGGAAAGACAAGTTAACAACTGATGATCTATAGCGCATCGAGTCGACATTTCTCCCTGTTTACGATCTAAACATGACCATTTAGATCTTATTTGTGCTCTTGAAAGGTTTCTGATAATGTCAATGATCAGAGTTATAGTAGATAAATTATGGTTATGCACTCAAAGGCCATAAAATTAGGTACAGTATGTATAAAATCTACTTGTAGTTAGTGATCCTCCATAATATTACAGTCTTTCCTAATCTCACTCTGAGAATAAATTGGGATACTTCAGATATGAAATGATCTCAGACTGCAGTCTTAAGAGAGTCTTCACAAAGTTTCAGTAAAGTCTCCTTCTGTAAGGAGGACAAAGAGCTGAATCTATGTACTTGTAGATCAACACAGAGTGACCATGAGCAGGCTCTGAAGAGCAGTGATCACTGATGTAAACAAGAACTTCAACATTAAATTCACCTGCAGCACATGAAGAAGTGCTCAGTACAATGATGAAGATGATTTTAAAATCCATAATGAAAAAAACCGACAGATTTACTTCGTCCAAAGGCTGTCCCTTGTTTGTTGTGTTAATTCAAATATTTATTGGGCTAGGCTACATGACAGTCGCTTACTTAAAATAAACAAGGACCAAAGAACTAAGGACGAGCTGAACTTCCACACTGTTGTAAACCATGTTGTCAGCGTCCCACACAGGCTGTTAGTCTGCCTGATGACTACGGGGATGTGGCCTTGCAGGGCTGCATCAGTAGGCAGCGCACTTGTTGCTTGCTGCCTGGTGAATGTGGTGAACTGACTGTCAGAGTCTCATGCATTCCCCAAGACTCTGGCCTTTATATTAGGAACATCACCTGTGACTCTGAATCTTTTCTCTGAGAATCACTGTCAGATCACAAGCCAGCACCTCAGCACCACCATACCTGACTTCCCTGTCACTTCAGCTTCCTCCAGACCATGAATCTAATACGACATGTTGCTCATATTATTTCAGTATATTACTGCTCCACTGACCTCAGATTCATTGACAAATTAAGGCACCTGAGGTGGATGAATTGATGATATAAGCTGAGTAAACTAATTTAAACATACATGTAACATTAAAAGTCTTTATTTAAACTGTTTATATTAATACATCATGTGTCCTTTCCCTTGATTGTTTGTACAGAAAAAAAACATTCACAAATGGCAAAGAAAGAAACAAATGAAACTTATAAACAGAATTGGATCCTTTGTTTTGCTGCTCACCCAACATAAGTTGTTCAATGAGTCAGCATTTTCATCATAACTTCTTTCAAATGGATTTGTTTTATCAACTGAAAACTTTAATCCCTATGAGAGAATCAAACTGTAATACACTGAAAATGGTATTTCATCTTTTCATGCGGATTTTCTTATGTTATCAGTGTGTCTACCCTTAGAATAAAATAGTATACTTGAAGTCCATTTTATTAACTATGCTTGAGTATAAGTATAGCAAGTATACTACAGACCATGTACTTGTAGTGTACACATCTTCAGGCTAAACTGGAACATTTTAAGTGAATGAAAGTATACTTTCAAGTTTATGATGAGCATACTCGTCTATACTACAAGTGTACCAGGCATCGAGGAGAAACCCTTGACTTTATGTGTCAGTGCAGGGATCAGTGCTTTAGATCTCAGATAACTGATAACTGGTTTGGAGGAGGCATGAATGTCAGCGTCACTATCCACTCATGACTTTATGACAGACTGACTTTGCTGGAACAAGTTCATCTCAATAACTTGGCTAACTGATAACTGTAATATTAGCTATAGCCCCTCTCAGCTGGATCAGCTTGTTGACGACTCTGCCAGTCTACTAAGATCCACTTTGGACTCAATTGCGCCACTGAGACAAAAAACTATTAAACGTCAGAGGGCGGCTCCTTGGTTTACTCCTGAAACTCGTGAACTTAAACAAGCATCCCGTAAATTAGAGAGAATATGGCGCTCCAATAAGAGGGAGGAGTCACGTATACTTTGGCGGGAAAGTCACAATAACTACATGACAGCCTTATGACATGCTCGAGCTGCCTACTACTCCTCACTAATTGAAGAAAATAAAAACAACCCTAGGTACCTTTTCAGCACTGTAGCCAGGCTGACACAGAGTCAGAGCTCTGTGGAGACTGTGATTCCTCTAGCTCTTAGCTGTGAGGACTTTATGAGCTTTTTTAATGATAAAATTCTTAAAATTAGAGATAAAATTAGCAACTCCCTGCCTTCACCTGAACCTACCGTACCATTACTTGTAGTCAGACCTGCGTTAGATCATTTTTCTACAATTAGCCTTCAGGAGCTAAATTCTCTTGTCTCCTCCTCCAAACCATCTACCTGCCTTTTAGACCCGATCCCAACTAAACTGTTCAAGGAGGTCTTTCCCCTAGTTTGTCCATCCCTGCTGGAGACAATAAATATATCTCTATCAACAGGCTACATGCCACAGTCTTTTAAAGTAGCTGTAATCAAACCTCTCCTTAAAAAACCTAACCTCGATTCGGGAACATTGGCTAACTACAGGCCTATATCAAACCTTCCATTTACTTCAAAGATCCTGGAGAAAGTAGTGGCTACTCAGCTATGTGACTTCCTTCAAGACAACAGCCTTTTTGAGGACTTTCAGTCAGGATTTAGAGCTCATCACAGCACAGAGACTGCTCTAGTTAAAGTAACTAACGACCTACTCAGCTTCAGACTGGCTTCCCATTAAATATAGAATAGAATTCAAGATTCTTCTTCTCGCCTATAAAGCTCTCAGTGGACAGGCACCAGTTTACCTCAAAGAGCTTGTAGTGCCGTACAACCCCTCTAGAACATTACGCTCCCAAAATGCTGGCCTGCTCGTGGTTCCATCAGTCTCTAGAAGTAGTATGGGAGGTAGAGCCTTCAGTTATCAGGCTCCTCTTCTCTGGAACCATTTACCGACCACGGTTCGGGAGGCAGACACCCTCTCTACCTTTAAGGTCAGACTTAAAACATTCCTCTTTGATAAAGCTTTCAGTTAGGGACCAGCTCATAGTCCATAGTTTAGACACATAGTTAAGATGCAATAGGCTTAGACTGCCGGGGGGATCTGGCACACTGGGCTCTATCCCTCTCTCTCTCACACTCTCTCTCCATATCTGCCTCTGCCCCTTTCTGTTTGCTCCTGTACTCGTCTCTGGCTCTTGTCTTTTAGGTTGCCTGGGATCCTTGGTGGAGACTGCCTGCTGCTGTGGAGTCACGAAGCCTCAATAACTACAATTACAGACATAACACATATTTGGCCATCTCACTCCAGTTCATAATCATTATAGCTGTTAATGTTGATATTAACATGATCTTTCTATCCATGGTTGATACATCTATAGTAACTATCTCTAGCTCCACATGGACATGAGATCCCTCCTGAGAATGAGGTGTCACATCTCAAGAGGTCTACCATTAATACATTTATACTTAACGGAGACAAATATGGTAGGGATGCACTTGTGGTCTGGGCACCCATGAGTTCATCACTACCATAAATTCTTACTTCCAGTAAGACTTTTATTGATTATACTTCTATAAATTTTTCACCACAACCACACAGACATGAGGACCCTCCTCTAATAAATTTGTTTGCAGCAGAAACAAATTTGACGACGACAGGTCTATGATTGGTCCATTGATCTGTCACTAGCTTTAGTTCTTACTTTAGTCCACTTGTCTCCACTTACCTCCCTCCCTTTGCCCACACACCCAACACAGCATCGTGTGGATTTGCTGTTCATCATGAGACTGGGGTCCACATTCAAGATTTCCTGCTGCTTAACAGAAGGTTTTTTCTTGCCGCCATGATGGAGGGATTCATGATTGGCTATATGGATTCATGTTGGGTGTTGGATGTATATATTTGTATATATATGTATATGTGTATTTTTATATGTATATATGTATCTATGCATATATGTGTATCCATAATATGAAGAGCTTTGTGCTCTATTGTAAAGTGTCTTGAGATAACACTTGTTATGAATTGGCGCTATACAAATAAAGATTGATTGATTAATTGATTGATCCAATCAGGAAAGAAATGAACGAGCAGCCAGCGACAGCTGAATGGCGCCCTCCGCTGACAAGCGATGGTACTGCACTCATGTCTGTTCTTCACCCCAGAGAGCTACAGCTTCATCAGCTCAGGAGTCAGAACCAGTGTTAATCCAGTTGACTAATTATTTTCGTCATAGTTTTCGTCATCAGCCTTTATTCCTCTGATGAAAACTAGACAGTAACTCATAAAAACAAGTGCACATGAACAAAAACTAAACTAACTGACATTTTCATCAACAAATAAAAGCAAGACTAAAATGTCTGACAGAGACTTAATCCAATCAGACCTAATGTGGTCATGTAGAAAGTAGGGACAAGTTAGGAATATATCCAATCACAGCTGCCTTAGCTTGGTGGTGGTGGGATAAGTTGTGGAGCGATCCAATCAGAGCTCCTCTCTTTATGAATTGATATATTCATGTAGAGCAGGTTCACTGTTTGTTGTCAGTTCTGGTATTGTAACTGAGATGCTCTGCCAGGTAGCCTAAATAAAGGTGACTGCATTTCACACAAAAGTTCAATTTGTTTCTGTTCATTTATACATTCAGACTTTACTAGCATTCAATAAAGGGTTATTAGATGTTTGATTTTATCCAAGTGTAAAACATAACTTCAGAAATTCAAGGAAACAAAAACTTCCTCACCCTTTACACTTCATATTTTAGTCGACTAACTTTGCAGTAGATTTAATCGACTAAAACTAGACTAAACCAAAACCATTTAGATGACTTAATTATGACTAAAACTAAAAGATATTTTCGGCAAAAGACTAAAACTAAAGGGCTGTCTACATGAACACTGCTGCCCACAGTCCCTGCTGCAGTCTCAAATGTCCAGCAGGTGGCGCTGCAGCTCTAACTCTCTGCTCTGTGATTGTCTGCAGCTCCATGAGGTCTACAGCCGTCTGTGCGCCCAGCGGCAGGTCTCTGCGGTCGGTCAGGGCGAGTGCTTGTCTCTGTGCTCTCTGCTGGAGAGTCGAGGAGTCTTCGCCCTGAAGAAAGCCAAAGAGGCTCGACTCACCAAGGTAACAAACCGACCTCACCGCTGAGCCCCCGTGTCACCCTGAGGTTTAGAGACCAGTTTGTGTCCTCAGAGGGTCTGTGGAGGTCCTGGATCTGAGGCTTCAGTCTGAGCTCCCGTTTGTGTCTCTGCAGGTTTTCCTGAAGATCGAGGAGAAGGACGTGGAGAAGGCTCTGAAGGACCGGACTCTTCTGGGCAGCATCCTGGCTGCAGGACTCCCCTCCTGATCGCACCGTTGAAGCTTTTATCTCACATTTTGAAGTTAAACACATGAACCATGATTTTTGTTTATAGTTACATCCTTTATTCTCATTTTTGCTGAGAATCTCTACAGAATCTTTTAAGATGAAGCCTTTTTTTAATCTCATCCTGATGTTTCTCAGGAGTTTGTGGGCTGATGAAAATGTCCAGGATGAATTTCAGCATTTGTTTCAGTTTGATTTTGAAACGTTTGGATTTTTATGCTGTAAATAAACACATTTACAGAACTTTGAATCAGGCATCTGTTTGGTATTTTCAGGGCTTAAAGCTCTTATGATGGATTTAAGTCACCATCATGTTTGTAAAAATAATATTGCCTTTAATGCATTTTTAGACATCGTTAAAAAACTATATGGTAAACATTGTCCCATTATTAAATATAGATATAGGAAATAAAGATTTAGATAAAACCATGGATGATAAGGGGGATTCAGAATGCTTATAAACAGAAGAATGTTAAATAAGTAATTATCTGAATTTAGAACAAAAGAAACTGAGCAAAAATATAGAAGGTACAAAATTAAACGTATTGATATTTTATGGAATAGTAGAAAGACCAGGCAAAATATTCGAGAAAAAAAAATAATATTACAGGTTTATGAAATGTATTTAATGTAATTACTAAATGTAGGAATAATTAGAGTCATACAGACCCCTTTGTTATAAATGGCAAAGAGGTCTATTATAAGAGTGAGATAGTGGAGGGGTTTAATACGACGGAGGATTAGGGCCATAAAGTCACGAGAATAAAGTCGTAAAGTTACGAGAATAATCTCATAACGTTACAAAAATAAAGTCAAATCTTTTTACATGAAGACAGAAAACAGAAAACAAACTTTATTCTGAAAGGTTGTACCAGAAAAGCATACATTTCCTCTTCCTAAAAGGAGACAATTTCCTCCAAGTTAGTGTGGTTCTTTCTTCAGAAAAGTTCCAGGTTCTTGCAGTGTATTTTCAGGGTCCTGATACTTATTATAATGTGATGTTAGTGTTCCAAAAGAAGAAATATCTCCTTGTTTGTGGAACCTATACTAAAGTATAACTTCAATAGATGCTTGACTTTCTCATTTTTGTACAGGCGGCTGCTCTTTTGATAGCCTCTACTACAAAACCCAAAACCAGTGAAGTTGGCACGTTGTGTAAATCGTAAATAAAAACAGAATACAATGATTTGCAAATCCCTTTCAACCTATATTCAACTGAATACACAGCAAAGACAAGATACTTAACGTTCGAACTGGTAAACTGTGTTATTTTTTGCAAATATTAGCTCATTTTGAATTTGATGCCTGCAACATGTTTCAAAAAAGCTGGCACAAGTGGCAAAAAAGACTGAGAAAGTTGAGGAATGCTCATCAAACACTTATTTGGAACATCCCACAGGTGAACAGGCTAATTGAGAACAGGTGGGTGCCATGATTGGGTATAAAAGCAGCTTCACTGAAATGGTCAGTCATTCACAAACAAGGATGGGGCGAGGGTCACCACTTTGTGAACAAATGCGTGAGCAAATTGTCCAACAGTTTAAGAACAACATTTCTCAACGAGCTATTGCAAGGAATTTAGGGATTTCATCATCTACGGTCCGTAATATCATCAAAAGGTTCAGAGAATCTGGGGAAATTACTGCACTGAAAACCAACATTGAATGCCCGTGACCTTCGATCCCTCAGGCGGTACTGCATCAAAAACCGGCATCACTGTGTAAAGGATATCACCACATGGGCTCAGGAACACTTCAGAAAAGCACTGTCAGTAACTACAGTTCGTCACTACATCTGTAAGTGCAAGTATAAACTCTACTATGCAAAGTGAAAGCCATTTATCAACAACACCCAGAAACGCCGCCGGCTTCGCTGGGCCCGAGCTCATCTAAGATGGACTGATGCAAAGTGGAAAAGTGTTCTGTGGTCTGACGAGTCCACATTTCAAATTGTTTTTGGAAAGTGTGGTCGTCGTGTCCTCTGGACCAAAGAGGAAAAGAACCAGCCGGACTGTTATAGGCGCAAAGTTCAAAAGCCAGCATCTGTGATGGTATGGGGGTGTATTAGTGCCCAAGGCATGGGTAACTTACACATCTGTGAAGGCACCATTAATGCTGAAAGGTACATACAGGTTTTGGAGCAACATATGTTGCCATCCAAGCAACGTCTTTTTCATGGACGCCCCTGCTTATTTCAGCAAGACAATGCCAAGCCACATCCTGCACGTGTTACAACAGCGTGGCTTCGTAGTAAAAGAGTGCGGGTACTAGACTGGCCTGCCTGTAGTCCAGACCTGTCCCCCACTGAAAATGTGTGGCGCATTATGAAGCGTAAAATACAACAACGGAGACCCCGGACTGTTGAACAACTTAAGCTGCACATCAAGCAAGAATGGGAAAGAATTCCACCCGAAAAGCTTCAAAAATTGGTCTCCTCAGTTCCCAAACGTTTACTGAGTGTTGTTAAAAGGAAAGGCGATGTAACACAGTGGTAAAAATGCCCCTGTGCCAACTTTTTTGCAATGTGTTGCTGCCATTAAATTCTAAGTTGATGATTATTTGCAAAAGAAAATAAAGTTTCTCAGTTCGAACATTAAATATCTTGTCTTTGCAGTGTATTCAATTGAATATAAGTTGAAAAGGATTTGCAAATCATTGTATTCTGTTTTTATTTACGATTTACACAACGTGCCAACTTCACTGGTTTTGGGTTTTGTAAATTCTTTGTTCAGTAGAACATTATCCTTTTGCTGACTTAAGTTCTCAAAAATCTATATAGTTTTTAATTCTTACATATTTTTACAAATACAACATACTTTTAGGAGGAATTGGGGCTTTTATTGGATGGGTAAGTTTGTTTTTACCCCACTGGAAGTTCATTTTAAATTTAATTGACAAATTTGATGCATTATTTTGATTACAATATTATATTAAGGGACCTATAAAAATATATTTTTAAAAATCATGGCAAAGCAGGAACAAGATAGGAGAAATTGTAATACACAAGTGCATGCAGATTATTGCAGAGGTTTATTGCACTGCTCATTAAATATTATTGTTACATTGTGTGAAAGCCTTTGAAAAATTACAAAAAGAAGACTTGATAATGCTATCAAGGTATGTGTTGCAGTTTACTGGTGAAAACAGTGGGGTTTTATTAGTCCCAAAAGTGTAAACATCACAAATTCTTTATCTCTTAGGTGTATGTCCATTACAGAATTATTTTTTAATCCACTGGAGTTTTTAGATTTGACACTTACCTTGTGCCTTTCCAGCTTGTACCATTGTGCACGGTATAAAATCAACGAAAACAGACCAACAAAATGTATCATCTTGTCTCTAAATGTTGTAGTTTTATTATGGCAACTAAACATGTGATAAAAAATAACAAATATCAGTATAAATATATACAGTACTGTCATTCTATATAATTGTATACCATATGTTTAGTTGCTATAATAAAAAGTTCTATTTGGATACAGAAATTATACATTCTGTTGGTGGTTTTTGCTGACTGAATACTGCACATAACGGTACAAAGTTAAAGTATTCAAAAGCTCCAGCAGATGGAAACAGACTCCTGTAATGTAAAGTTTATTTTTTTGACTTTTAAAAACTTGAAGTAGTTTTCCTGAAAACCCTCTTGTGTTTCATGCTTGTATCTGATTTTTTTTCTTATTTGTTTTTTGTTTTGTTTTGTTTTGTTCATACTTTTTTACAGTTAATCTATACCAAAACCTTATCACCTAGTTTTACCTTTAGTTTTAAAGCATCAGTTTAGTGGTACATAAGATTCTGTTTGTGTTTACAATCTTGAGCCATGAGACATCAGGTGTAAGATAAGACACTGTTCAGGTGACACAAGAAATGTTCTTAAAATGGTGAAAATGACATAAATTACAGCTTTATTTTATGGGAGCAGGTTAAACTTTGGCTTTTTTATTGATTTTTTTTTTCAGTAAATACTGATGTTAACTTTTGGTAATAAAATGTGTTTTTCTATGTATTTTTTAATGACAGGTTCACACAGTACCACACCATGTTTCCTGAAGATTCCCTCAGCAGCACCTTGAAGGCCGACCCAGTGCTCAACTAAAGCTGAAGACAGAGCTCAGTCTGAATCTACAGCAAGGAGGAGTTCAGGGCCTGCTGTGGAGCTGTGGATCTTATCCAGTTGTTGATGGAGAATAATCTTGGAGAGGTAATTTCAGAGACTGTCACTCTGCTAAAGATCCTCATCACCACACTCATGACCACTGCAGAAGCTGAGGTGCTTCTCAACTTCTAAAAGAATCAAAACATTTCAGAGAAACACCATGAACCAGGACAGGCTGAATGCACTGGCCATGCTGTCAATGGAAGAGAGACTGGTGACAGAGATGATGAACTTCAGTCAGAGGGTCACTGAGAAATTTGCAGCCCAGAAGGAGAGGAGGGCAAAATCTCTGTTCAAATAGTGCATTGTTCAAAGTAGGTTGTATTGTGATTATGTTTTGTCTTCAGTTTCCTTTCACTGTAGTATGGAGCGCTTCCTCAGTTTGTTTCCTCCAAAGCTGCGCCCCCTTTAAAATTTCTGGCACCAGCCGCCACTGATTCTGATAACGGTTTTGTTTTCTTGTTTTAGTTTCTGCCTATCTGTCCTGCAGGCTTTTTTTTGACATTTCTTCCTTTTATCTATAAGAACAACTCTGTCTTAGTCATTTGTCAATGTTTTTTTTTAAATAAAATGTTAACTTTTAGAAATGGGCGGGATTTTGATTTTCCAGCCGTTGCTGACGCAGTGATGACGTATAACTCAAGCGACAGGACCGCGCTGTTTGGAGCAGGTTGTCTGGTCCTGTGGATTGAGTTTCGGCCCTGTAGGTTTATTTTTAAGGAATAAATTGAATTAATCTCTTGTCTTTGAGCTCTCCGGGGGTACCAGAACAGGCATGTTCAGCCCCCGCAGCGCCCCGGGCTCCGGCCGCAGGCAGCCGGGCAGGAGCACCGGGAGGAAGAGCGTCTCTGGAGCGGCCAACAGCCTGCTGTTCTCCCCGCGGAGGAGCGCTCTGTCGGCGAGGTGAGGACACGTATCAATGATTTATCTAAAGTTAGACTGCTGCACAGAAACAAGAACTAACACACCTTAATGTGTTTAACGGGTAACTAAAAAGTTAAATCAAAATCAATGAAGTTCACGCAGAAACTTGTGTTTACACCGAGCTGCACAGTTTATACATGCACATATGAAATTACTTTAAGAACAATGTAAATAATTTTATCTATAAAACAGCAGGGGTGATCCTCACTTAACTCAAAATGACAACTAAATACTTGACTTTCGTTTAATTTCACATTCATGGATCATCTAGTTGTCAGTTTTATTACAGTGAAACCGTTTAGTGGCCCCAGAGAAAAGTCAGATCACCTGAGCTCAGTGTTAATTCTGACTGCACTTTTTAATTTAGTTTTAGTTATAGACCTTTGCCTAAAATATCTCCCTTAGTTTTAGTCAGAATTTAGTCATCTAAATTGTTTTACTTTTAGTCTAGTTTTAGTTGATGGAATTTCCCGACATTTGAGTCGATGAAATCTGCCGTAAATTTAGTCCACTAAAATATGAAGTGTAGAGGTTAAGGCATTTTTTATGCTTCCTTGAATTTCTGGAGTCGTGTTTTACACTTGGATCAAATGAAACATCTTATAACTCTTCACTGAATGCTAGTAAAGTTTGAATGGAAAAATGAACAGAAACAAATTTAACTTCAATGTCACATTATGACTAATTTTTAGAATTGTAACTTACTTTAATTTTAATTTTAAATTTTGATTATAACTGTAATAAGTTTTCACTAAATGCATTTGCAACAATTCCCCACATTCATGCCAGTAAAACCACTTGAATTGAATTTCTTACAGTCAGCTTTCTCACAGTAAACATTCCTGTACGGAGCATCAACTGTGGCATTAAATCATTTTTTTCTCAAATCCACATCAAAATAGACTGCACTGAAGCACTTCTGCTGTCATTTCCTGTCATTTTTTCTAGTGTATACCTGATCAAATCTTTGTTACACCTTTTTCATGTCATTGGGTTTTTGATTAATAAACAAAATGTAAATGACAGTAAATACCATAGATGTTGTTTAGCTGCTTTTTGCAATAGAATTATATTTATGTCTATAAAAAAGAGAACATATTTATATTTCTCTGCCGAAATCATCAGACTCTAATGGTACCAAAGCTGCAAATAAATAAATAAAAGAACAACTCAAACTGATCAACAATCATATTTTTAAGGTTGTTATCATAACAGAAAATAAAACCTTTACTATGAGAACCATTTGTACTAAATGGGAATAATAATTATAATAACTTTAATTATGTTACTGTGATTTTTCTCTGCTTCAGGTCAACACCCACCAGAGCTCAGAGTCTCGCAGCGGCAGAGTCCTTAAACTACGACGTGCAAACATTCGGCTCGTCGTTGCCCGTTAAAGTGATGGAGGCTCTGACGATGGCAGACGGTAAAAGAACTACATTTCTGTTTTTATTTGATTTTCTTCTCGATGTTTCATTTTGATCAGAGTTTGTGCAGAGTCTTCAGTCCTGCTCCAGTGATGTCAGTTATCATGTTTGTGTTTTGGCTCCTCCAGCTGATGACCAGATCTCCGTGAAGGTGGATGAAAGTGGCTGGGCGTGGATGGTTTGTGGAGAGAAGCTGATCATCTGGAAGATCTGTCAGACTGCTGTGGCAAAGGTACACGTTAGGATCATGTCTAGTGTACCTAAACACACTAGATACTTCACAATAGAGCAGGCTGAAGACAAACACTTCATTTTATAGGTACACATATATGCATATATATAAATACATATAATAAATACATTTGTATATACATACATACGTCCAGAGATGTATCCATCCAGGCAGAGACAAAGGGACTGAAAATAAGAATTTATGATGGAGACAAACCCATGGACGCCCAGATCATAGATCTGTCCTCATCACATTTGTCTCTGCTGAATATAGATTCAGTCAATCTTTATTTGTATAGCACCATATTTGTCTTTGTTGAATATAAATTTATTAAAGGTTAGCCCCTTGAGATGTGGCATCTCATTTTCAAGAGGGTCTTCATGCCTCTGTGGTTGTAAAGATAGTTACTATGGATGAAAAATCAATACAACGATGGATAAACAAATAAGACATTACATTACAACACATAAAGAAAGAGACACAGTCAGTAAAAGCCCAAAGAAAATAAAAGAATACCTTATTAATGCTGCAGAGAAAGGCTTTCCAACTAAAAAACATGCCTCTCATATATATAACAGACTCACAGGTGACATTTCTCAAAATACGTGGGACATCAAGGAAAAGTGGGAATTAGAAATGAATATCACAGTTGAGGATAATCTATGGGAAGACTTATGTGCTTCCAGTCATAAAGGAATCTATAGTTAATGATGGACAGAATTTGATTGGAGATCAAAAATTCAATATTTAATGCCACTTACATTATTTCTTTCTATGTTAAAGAACCAGATGTTGCTTTTTGTTGGACAACGTGGAAAAATAGGTGAACACACACGTCTTTCAGGATTGGTCAATAATTCAGGGGTTCTGGAAACTGTTAAGGGAGAAATCAAACACATTTGACAAATGACTGTCTCCTTCGATACTTTATTGTTCATGTTGGAAGCTGTATCTAAAGAAATATACAACATGGCTTCAAGATTTATGCTGCAGATGCTCTTAGTAATTGCTAAGAAAGTGATTACAATGAACTGGAAGGAAACAAATCTGTCAACTCTAATTTAATGGAGACAGAAGCTTAAACAGGTTCACACAATGAAATGAAAGACTGAAAGTCTACAAATGAAGATGAGCAGGTTTATTTGAGGATGGAATTGTGCTAGACTTTACCTGAGCAGTGTGGATGTCTGCCCCCCTCCCCTTTTCCCTCCCAATTAATTAACTAGTTTATCATTTATCATTTTACTTCATTTTATTTATCCTATTTTTATTGTCTTTCCTTTTCACTATTATGATTAATGTTGATTATTTCTCATACTGAATCTTTTAGAGTCCTATGTCAGGAGCGTAATATTGTTTGAAAATAAAAATATAAAGTTAAAAAAATAAGATATACAGTGCTGTGAGAAAGGTTTTGCCCCCTTCCCGATTTCTTATTTTTTTGCATATTTGTCACACTTAAATGTTTCAGATCATCACACAAATTTTAACATTAGACAAAGATAGCCTGAGTAAATACAAAATGCAGTTTTTAAGTGTTGATTTTATTTATTAAGGGAAAAAAGCTCTCCAAACCTTCATGACCCTATATGAAAAAGCAATTGCCCCCCCTTGAAAAATCATGAGTTAACTGTGTTTCACAAAAGATTTCTGAAAGCTGAGTTCAATTTCACTGACCACACGCAGACCTGATTACTGCCAGACCTGTTGAATTAAGAAATCACTTAAATTGACAAAGTAAAGGAGGCTGAAAGATCACGAAAAGAAACACATCATGCCACGATAAACTCACCAACTCTCCGTCTGTGTTTCCTGCAGCTGTCGGTGTGTAAGGAGCTGCAGCTGCCGAGCAGCGAGTATAACTACACGGCCGATCATGTGGCCATCACGGCGGCGGGTCCCCTGGAGGTCGCCGCTGTTCAGTCCATCTCTGTCCTGGTGGTGTCTGCAGAGGGAACGGCTCGCCTGTGGCTGAGTCTGTCTCAGGAGGGAAACTACACGGAGACGGATGTGGACCTGGGAGACCTGTGCAACTCTGTTGTGGCTGTGAGAGTAAGTTCATCAGATCTATTCTGGTATTAAAACCTCTGGTCTGAGTGTTTTCCACACTCTGACCTAAGACACAAGTAAAGAGAGAGTGTTTCCTCTGGTGCCTTTTTATTTAAGGATGAAGGAAGCCAGAGCTCAGCAATCTGGTACAGTAATCACATAATAAAACTCTGAATGACCCTCTCTCTGTGTGTCTGTCTGTATTCAGACAGAAAGACTGGTCGATGAACGTATGTGTACTTTTTTAGAAACAGCAAACTGCCGTCACGACTCCAGATTTCTTCACTTTTATAGGATCAATACCTGTTTTAACGCCCTGGCAAAACTAGAAGTCCTTAGACCCTCATGTTGAGTGATTTTAGGTTTTAGTTCCAAACAGACTTATGTCTTATTTCCTCGTTTATGTCTGCCTGATTATAGTGATTTTTTCTGCACGTCTCAGAGCTCACATGCTCTGGATACAGGGAGCTCTGAGGTTCATCACTGACTTTAAATCCCTCTCTCATGACTGTTTGGTGTGTGTGCACATGTCTGATGGTCTTCTCTGTCTAACGCTGGCATCATCTTATTTACAATCATCCTTTTGTTGTCTGTTCCTCAAGTTAAAACTGAGCAGGAAAAAAGCCTTTAAAGGGATACGCCCACATTTTTTTTGTTTTAATGTCTTGCCTCTCTCCTGAGTCCGTGACAAGCAGATAGACTCCATTCTTTCAACTGTAGAAACAAGGAAGAGACGGGCAGAGCGCACCCACCACTAATTAGCTTAGCTCAAAGGGCTGGAAGTCAATGGGTAGTGTTAGCCTGCCTCTGCCTTTAGTTATCAGATAAAGTTTTCAGCAGCTCTAAAGCACACTCCTGTGTGCTTGTTGTGACTCATTTTTTTTTTATCACATTACGTAACATAACACAGTAAAAAAAAAACAGTCACTACAAGCACATGGGACCGTTCAGAGTTGCCAAAGAGTTTATCTGATGACTGTAGGCAGAGGCAGGCTAACACTTTAATTTGTTATTTAGGGTTTTCTTTTTGTTTTAAGCGTTATACATGTTTTTTGTATTAGTTGCAACTTCGCTAACTTTGCTGCTGCCTTTCTTGGTCAGGACACTCTTGGAAAAGAGATTTTTAATCTTGATGAACTTCTTTTCCTTGTTAAATAAAATTTAAAAAAAGGCAGGAGAGCTTGACAAACTTTTCCACAGATTAACTTCAGGAAACAAATCAAACATGCTGGACTTTGTCGTGGAGTCATGAGGTTTTCCTTATGTCCCTCTTCATCTTCGTCCCTTTTATAAGAGCGAAGATTTAACACCTCCAGCTCCAGATGAAAACCGTCCCAGTGCTCCCTTTATCTCTGACTGTTGTTTCTCCTCTCAGGGTGGAAGCTTCGTCCTGTCCTCGGTGAAGAATCGACTTTTGAGAGCGAGCGCCGACTCCTCTGGGAGGCTTCAGTACCGAGCTCTGCAGCAGGGTCAGGGGATGCTCTCGGGAATTGGACGCCGCGTCTCCAGCCTGTTCGGCATTCTGTCTGTGCCAGCCAACGACACCGTGAGTCTGACTCACAGTTAAAGGGGCCGTGGCCACCAAAGAAACAAACTAAGAGATATTATTTAACTGTTTTATTGAGTTTTTAAAGAAACAAGGTGGAGTTTTGTTTGTATATTGTTAATTTGTAGCTAGTGTCAGATTTTCTTGCAGACTAAGTCGTTCCTCTGACTCCATCCTCTCTTCTTCTGCTGCAGCTGCACAGCGTGCTGTGGGTGGGCGGAGCCAGCTGTCTCTACACGCTGACCAGCTCCAGTCTGAGTAAATGGGAGCTGGACGACACCTACGAGCACCAGATCCTCAGCTGGGACGCAGAGAAAGCTCTGACCGAGAGCATCGCAGACGCCATCTGGGTCAGTACAACAAAAGCATCAGAGTGATCCGCACGACTGTTACAGCAAGAAAAGTAAAATAACAATGTCGACCTGCAAATGCACGATTTTCTTTTACCCATAACCCCCTCTTCCACAGAGGCTCTGTCTCTATGAGGTAAACAATTTAAGTTGAATATTTACAGTAAATCTTGAAAATAAATACTTAAATAAGTTAACAGATAGATTTTTATATACCAATACTCAATATGATTAGATAATGCAGTGTTGAGAGGTGTTATGAGTGTCTGTCTTGAGTTGAAGGAATAAAACTCTAAATGAGACTTGAGTAAAAATCTGAAACAGTATTTAAAACAGCATTTTATTGGAGATATGTGGATCTATGCCTTTCTGAATCCTTCTTTAACATGACGCTCTGACGCTCCCACAGGACATTTTGTCTCTTAAATCACTCGTTATCTCTGCTGATAAACGTGAAAAAGTCTCTGAAAGCTTCTTTTTCCCTCCAGGGCTCAGAGAGTAACTACGAGGAGATGAAGGAGGGAGTCAACGTGACGTACCTGGACATGAAGCTCAGCCAGTGAGTTTGTCCCTGTGTTTGTTTTGGTCACAGCGTTGAGTCGTGTGGAAAACTGACACCCTCTTAACATACAGCATCAAAAACATTAGGGCTGGGCAAAATATTGATTAATTCAAATTATTTTCTGCAGAAGATTTAAAAATCAATATTTTTTCTTGACTTACTCCAATTGTAAGTGTTTGCAATATTAGAACTTTTTTTTTTTTTTTTTGCAGGAAAAAAAAAAGATTAAAATCTTGAATAGAGTGTTGTGGAAAAAATCGTGGATTTCATTGTTATGCCATATCACCCAGCCCAAAATAAAAATATGCATGCATGCTTAGGATAGTTCGGAGCAAAAGGAAGAAGGAACTACATTTAGGTGATGATCCAAATGAAGACGTGGATCTAGTAATTTTAAAAAGACTTTCTTAACGTTAGAAGATTTCCACATTTTGCATTATAACTCTGTTAAGACTGTCAGAAATGCCCTTTGGTTTTATTCAGCTCAGTTTGGTCTAATATTAGATCTCTTCTTGTATTTAATTTACACTTTTTAAAACTCACTGACAGTCTGGGAATGAAAGGACTGTGACGTGGTTTCTTTATACTCATGTAAATCCTTTTTTATTAATCTTTTTTAAATTAAAGGAATAAAAACACCACAGACTTCACCTTAATCTTGATAAAAGTAGCAATTCTGAGTTTGTTGTGTCTAAATGTGACTATTTTGTGATTATTTATACAAATTTGGTCCCTTTTTTTCTGAATATGTTTATTTATTAATGTTTGAATTTGTTTTTAAAGTAAAATGTTGTTTTTTATTATCTGGTTTATAATTTTTCTGCCTTTTTGAGTTTATGGTGCTAAGAAGTGATACCAAATTATTCATATTTACTAAAAAAATGCTCTTTGACTTTAAAAGGTTAACAGTAAAGTCTTCTGTGTGGAGCATATTGAGAGTGTGTTTGTTGTTTGTGTTTTCAGAACTGGTTTGGTGGTTTTAGCTGCAGCCTGGCATCCCTCAGACACTCCCTGTCTGGCTTATTTCTGCCTCATCAGCCTGCAGGACAACGGCGCCGCCATCTCCGACCAGTTCACCGTGGAGGTCACCAAGTACAGCGCTCCTTTCCAGGTCAGACCACAAACTGCACGAGCACTCAGGTCTTCAGTTTATCGTGATGAAGGCTGATGGCGGCAAAAAGTTTGAATCAAATATATCCATAGATTCATCCATCAACGGTAAATAAAACTAACCGTCCATCCGTCCAGCTGACAGTAAATCAGTCTGTCCATCAACCATTCAAATAGTTCATCCATCCTCCTTAATCAGCGATTTACGCACGCTTACAGAAGAAATCAAATAGCATTGTTTTCACCATTGTTTTTAATTTATAAGATAGCGTGTTACCTAATTTAAATGCTTTACAAATTAAAAATAAATACAAAAAATCTGAAATACAATATAAATAACCTAGCCACAACATAGAAATCCTGTATTTAAGTGAATAAATAATAGTAATAGTAAGGAATTATTGATATAAAGATTAACATTAAACAATCTAAGTAAATGCACAGTTTGCACACAATAACTTTATACATAAGCTACAGTTACACTATGCTATAACAATATACAAAAAAAACAAAACTATAGAATTATCTGGTAATATCATTTTTAGTAATTGGGCATTGCTTTACATATGAATGAATGTGAGCTTTTCCATTTTAAGAGTTAGTACCAATAATCACTTTTAATATAATTGTATTGAAGATCATTTTTTTTTCTGATTTTGTGGCGCCCCCTGGAGGCCATGGTGCCCATAGCATTTGCCTAATGGGCCGGCCGGCTCTGGTTCATCCGTTCATCAACAAACATTTAAGTACAACCCCTAGCAAAAATTATGGAATCACCAGTCTTGGAGGATGTTCATTTAGTTGTTTAATTTTGTAGAAAAAAGGCAGATCATAGACATGACACAAAACTAAAGACATTTCAAATGGCAACGTTCTTGCTTTAAGAAACACTAAAAGAAATCAAGAAAAAAAATGTGGTAGTCAGTAACAATTACTTTTTTATACCAAGCAGAGGGAAAAAAATATGGAATCACTCAATTCTGAGGAAAAAATTGTGGAATCACCCTGTCAATTTCCTTTCCCACCTGCATCAGATTAGATCTGCTCGTTAATCTGCAGTTAAAAAGGAGTGATCACACCTTGGAGCTGTTGCACCAAGTGGATTGACATGAATCATGGCTCCAAGACGAGAGATGTCAATTGAAACAAAGGAGAGAGTTATGAAACTCCTTAAAGAGGGTAAATCATCACGCAATGTTGCAAAAGATGTTGGTTGTTCACAGTCAGCTGTGTCTAAAATCTGGACGAAGTACAAACAACATGTGAAGGTTGTTAAAGGAAAGCGTACTGGTAGACCACGGAAGACATCAGAGCGTCAAGACAGAAAACTTAAGGCAATATGACTTGAAAACAGAAAATGCACAGCAAAACAAATGAGGAACAAATGGGAGAAAACTGGAGTCAACGTCTGTGACCGAACTGTGAGAAATCGCCTCAAGGAAATGGGATTTACATACAGAAAAGCTAAACGAAAACAGTCATTAACACCTAAACAGAAAAAAACAAGGTTACAATGGGCTAAGGAAAAGCAATCTTGGACTGTGGATGACTGGATGAAAGTCATATTCAGTGATGAATCACGAATCTGCATTGGGCAAGGTGACGATGCTGGAACTTTTGTTTGGTGCCGTTCCAGTGAGATTTACAAAGACAACTGCCTGAAGAAAACATGCAAATTTCCACAGTCATTGATGATATGGGGCTGCATGTCAGGTCAAGGCATTGGGGAGATGGCTGTCATTAAATCTTCAATAAATGCACAAGTTTACATGGACATTTTGGACACTTTTCTTATCCCATCAATTGAAAGGATGTTTGGGGATGATGAAATCATTTTTCAAGATGATAATGCATCTTGCCATAGAGCAAAAACTGTGAAAACATTCCTTGAAGAAAGACACATAAGGTCAATGTCATGACCTGCAAATAGTCCGGATCTCAATCCGATTGAAAATCTGTGGTGAAAGTTGAAGAAAATGGTCCTTGACAAGGCTCCAACCTGCAAAGCTGATCTGGCAACTGCAATCAAAGAAAGTTGGAGCCAGACTGATGAAGAGTACTGTTTGTCACTCATTAAGTCCATGCCTCAGAGACTGCAAGCTGTTATAAAAGCCAGAGGTGGTGCAACAAAGTACTAGTGGTGTGTTGAGGTGTTCTTTTGTTTGTTTGTTTTTCATGATTCCATATTTTTTTCCCTCTGCTTGGTCTGAAAAAATTAATTGTTACTGACTACCACATTTTTTTTCTTGATTTCTTTTAGTGTTTCTTAAAGCAAGAACGTTGCCATTTGAAATGACTTTAGTTTTGTGTCATGTCTGTGATCTGCCTTTTTTCTACAAAATTAAACAACTGAATGAACATCCTCCAAGACTGGTGATTCCATAATTTTTGCCAGGGGTTGTATTTGATCTCTCTGTCTGTCAGTTAGAAAATCAATCAACACATCAGATAATAAATTCATCCGTCCATCCCTACAATCCTGTGTGGCCTCTCAAAGTGTGATTTTAACTAAAAGAGTAAAACAGCGTTTTTACTTTGAATCTTCTGCGTTTGGTCTTGTCAGAGTGAGGAGGCCCTGCAGGCGACCCGTCTGGTGCTGCCGCGCTCCCCGGGCTCCACCGCCTTCCTGTACAACGAGGAGCTGGTGTTCGCCTGCTGGACGGGAACCAGCCGAGGAGGACTTCCTGATGAGAAGATCAGCTTTAGCTCAGCAGGTGGGAAATAAAACGATAACACTCCCGGTCGTTTAATCCCTGCTATAATTAAAGTTTCTCTCTCTCCGGTCAGCCAGCTTTACCAACATCAGCTCGGTGTTAAAACACGAGTGACGGCCTCAGTCGCTTCAGTCAGGATGTTTACATGCAGTCAAAGAAACAAAATCTCATTTGCCCTGACAACTCGGTTATTAAAAAATCCAAGAGGCAAGCAGCAGCAATTTTTTTATTATGTTTTAGATTTTTTAATTTATTTTTTTGTTATATTTTATATTTTTATTTTTATTATTATTTTTTTTAATTGTATTTTGTACTTTTATTTGTATCATTTTATTTTTATTTATTATATATATAATTTTATTTATTTATTTAACTGCATATAGCGAACAACTAGTTCTGATTCTCTGCTTTTTTTGTTCATCTCATCTTAATTTTTTGCGTATTTACTTGTCTGTATAGTTATTTATTTTTACTTATTATATTTTTGTAATTATTATTTTTATGATTTCATTTTTTATATAAATACATTTTTCATTATTTATTCTGAATAATTTATTTATGCATTATGTATATGTACATGAATAATCTGTTTTGTAAGTGCACTGTCTATTTCTTAAATTTAACTTGACTGAACAAGAGGACTGTGGGTTTGGGGAGGGAAGGTGTTCATGGTTCATTTATGTTAAAATGCAAAAGGAAAAGAAGTTGTATTTCTGTACAATAAAATCTCAGACTTGCTTTGAACAGATAAAACTTATTAAAAATAACCCCAAAATCTCAGATCAGAAGAGTAAAGCTCTCAGAGGGGGTGCAGCCTGAATGAGTCTGTGCGGTGATCATATTTTTCTGTTTTCTGCTCGTGCAGGTGACGGCGTTCGTGGCGGAGGCTGCTGTGCCAACCTGCCCGTCTTCTTCTCCCTGAACAGCGGTCTGGTGGCGGTGGTGGCCCGGGAGAGCGCTTCAATCCTGCCAGAGACGATGGAGGACTCGCTGTGCTCCTCCCTGGCTGCAGCTCCAGAGGTAAAACTCTCAGTCAGACCTGATGTGAGAGGGAAAGACCTGCAGACCAAAACAAGCATGAACGCTCTGAACCGTCTGTAGGTGCTCTGTAACTCCACCAAGGAGGTTTCTGCCGGCGTTTGTTTGTTATCAGGATAACTCAAAAGGCCAGAAAAGGACGTTGATGAACTTTTCAGAGAATGTTTGTCCCGACAAAAGGAACAAGCGATGTTTTGGTGGTAATACGACTCCAGATGCTGGTGCAGGACATTTTTAAACGGATACTTTTAGGAAGAGAAGAGACGGGTGGAGCTTGCAGATTGCTTATTAGCTTAGCTCAAACACTGGGAGTCAGTAGGTAGCGTTAGCCTGCCTCTGCCTAAAGTCATCAGATAAACTCTTTAGTGACTCTAAGCGGTCCTGTGTGCTTGTTGTGACTCATTTTATTTTACCACGTTATGTTATGTTATCTTCTACTATCATCGAATCACCCTCTTCTACCCGTAACACAGACTTTGTTTTGTTGACCTACCAACAAGCACGTCCGCAGTGGTTTGCGCCAGAGATGTGACGTTTGTGAACGAGTCTTTTAACCAGCTCTTTAAAGCCTGAAAACACAAATTAGAGCCAGAAAATTCTAATTTTTTGGAGCTGAAGTGTTTGTTTCACTTTCTACTGAAACCCAGAACAATCAAAATTTCCATAAAATTTAACATATATCTTTTTTGTTTCTCATTTGATACATTAAGTGTTTTTGGCAACTGATAAGCCATTGGAGGACATTTTTCTCATTTATGTGATTGTATTCAGATGCTTTTTAGTAGTTTGTTGATCATGTTAATTAGATAGAGGCATCATAAAAGTATGTATCAAATAAGATACAACAGGCTTTCTGGGGTTAAAGTGAACAATGAGAACCTATTTGCAGTTGTGAGTGAGCTGTTCATTTGTGAGCCATTATTCAAAGCAAATTGCCTCCAGGCATCCCAGTGTTTGAGCTAAGCTAGTTAGCGGAGGGGGAGCTCTGTTCATCTCATACTTGTGACTGCACGCACAGTCAAAAGACTGGAGTCTATCAGCTTGTCATGTACAAGGAGCAAGACAGGAATAAAAGAAAGTTGATGTTTCCCTTTAAAGGATCTCTGAACATCAGATTTATCGTTTTCAGATCGAAATCGCAGTTTCAGACAACGCAGCTCCTGACTGACCCAGGATCTGTTGTGTTGACTATTTTACAAATGAAATCATCGATTTCCTTACTGTTGTCTATACTGTAAAGAGTGAATATTGCACTGAAGCTTGATTTGAAGAAAATTGTGAATGGAATTGAAATCACAATATCTGCCAGAAAAATCACGATTAGATCTTTTCCTGAAATCATTCAGCCCTATCTAGATGCTAGATGAAGGTACGACTTCACCATTTCCAAAAAGGTAAAGAAAATAGAAGTCAAATGTAGTGAAGACGAATACTCATGATGATATGATCACTCTTTTGATTGTTACTAAATCACCAACACACTCCTGTTTCTATCTCAAAGGTTTCGGTGATGGAGACGCCGAGCAGAGCAGAGCCCGTCGCCCAGGAGGACAAAACCAAACTCCTGAAGGCGGCTTTCCTGCAGTTCTGTCGGTAAGACAAATGAGACATTTCACTGATACTTTACAGACAGGTCAGAGCTGATGATCAGTCTGACAGCTCTCTGTTTGTGTCATCTGAGTCAGTATTTCTCTGCTGATGAATCAGAACCCAAAACACAAAGAGTTTCTGCTCTCTGGCTTGAATCACTTGTTGGACTTTTGTTTATTAAAACTGTAAAAAGCTTAGATCATGACGGCTCTGTAGTGTTACTCTGTAACTGAATGATTCAGGTTTTGAGGAGAGATCACCTATGTCAGATTGATCTCTCCTCTGTCAGAAACGATCTGGTCGGCGCTCAGACGGTCGTGGACGAGCTCTTTCCTGCTGACAGTGACGGGGAGGAGGGAGCCGAGCTGGATGGAGTGGTGACTGGAATCAACCTGGACCTGGTGGACGATTACCCGGCCTCGGACCCCCGCTGGGCCGAGTCTGTTCCCGACGGTGAGCTCAGATAATGTTAATTTTGTTGACTGATTATTTTCATCATAGTTTTCATCAACAACCTTTTTCCCCTGATGAAAACCAGACAGTAACTAAAAAAAACAAGTGCACATGGACAAAAACTCAAACTAAAAACTAAACTGACCTTTTCATCCACAAATAAAAACTAGACTAAAATGTTTGACAGAGACTTAATCCAATCAGACCTAATCGGGTCATGTAGAAAGTAGAGACAAGTTAGGAATATATCCAATCACAGCTACTTTGGTTGTGTGGAAAGGTTGGATGAGTTCAGAGGGACATCCAATCACAGCTGCCTTAGCTTGGTGGTGGTGGGATAAGTTGTGGAGCGATCCAATCAGAGCTCCTCTCTTTATGAATTGATATATTCATGTAGAGCAGGTTCACTGTTTGTTGTCAGTTCTGGTATTGTAACTGAGATGCTCTGCCAGGTAGCCTAAATAAAGGTGACTGCATTTCACACAAAAGTTCAATTTGTTTCTGTTCATTCATACATTCATACACTTCATATTTTAGTCGACTAAATTTACAGTAGATTTCATTGACCAAAACTAGATTAAAATTAAAACATATCTGAAACTAAAGGATATTTTAGGCAAAAGACTGTAACTAATACTATATTAAAAGCACTGTCAAAGTTAAGACTGCCACAGTCATCTGCTCTATTATTAATAATTATTAATTAATTATTATTATTAATTTATTTTCAGAGAGCGCTGGCTTTCCTCTGACCTCCCTCATCATCCTCCACCAGCTGGAGGACAAGATGAAGGCTCACGGCTGCTTCATGGACTTCCTGCTGCAGGTACACGAAACACAAAAAACGCTCACAGAGCAAAATAAAAAAAACTTCAGACAGAAGAAAATCTGAAATAATCCCTCTGTCCTCTCCTCTCAGGCCGGCCTGCTGGACCGTCTCACCCAGGTGACGGTGCGCTCGTCTCCCATGGCGACACGCCTCCTGCTGTGCGAACACGCAGAGAAGCTTCAGGCCGCCATGGTGCTGAAGAACCACCACAACAAACACGCCGAGCTGGTGAACAGAGCCATCAACCTCGCCCTGCAGAGGAGCGGCACCGCCGTACCGCCAAGCCTCACCGCCGCTGACGTCTTCTTCAGAGAGGTGAGTGTGCAAGGAGGTCGGGCCGGGCGATTTGGACCGACAGTCATGTTTATTGATTTGGATTCTCAGCAACTCCCAAAGTAGCAGCTACTCCTCCAATAAGGGGATATGCAGTGTAGATGATGGGTGGATATTTAATGTTGAAAGTTTGAAACTGTAAATAGTTTATTTTTCTCAGAATCGGTTGTCTCTTAACTTAATCATATCATCTCACCCTTTATTTACTTTATTACTGTACAGAATAATCTTTAAATGTTGATTTTGTTGTCCGTCCAGGTGTCTCAGATCTCCTCGGTGTTCGATTGTCTCCTGGAGGAGGAGGAGCGGAGTCTGAAGGAGAACCCGGTCGACTCGGTGCAGTGGGCCGAGGTCGTTCTCAACGTCAACAACATCATCAAGGTACCAAACATCTGCAGTATGATGAACGGCTGGAATTAAAGTGTTGAAGCAAAAGGGAAATATATAAATAAATGTGGTCTGTGTGCAGGATGTCCTTCAGGCTGCAGGTCAGTACAGAGAGACAAAGTCGTCCATGTACAGAGCTTCTGAAAATGCTGCTGCAGAGCCTGAATACGTCCCGTGGACAGGTAATCAGACTCGTCTTAAAGTTAAAACTGCTGCACCTCCTTCCTGTTGTTCACCAGGCTGAGAGAATCAAGTGTTGGTCAAATTTATTAACATTAGACAGATACTGTAGGGAAAACCTTTCAGATTTGTGTCAGTAGAGTTTTAAAAAAGATCTGCATTTGTTTAAGATTGAATGAATGAACATTTTTATTTTGGTTACATAAATGTTCAGGAGATAAAAAGAATACAATCATTTAGAACAGACTTATCAATAACTGAAAAAGGTACAGGCTGTTTTTGCCTCTCCTGTACAATCCAAGATAAATTTGACATATAAGGAAAAAAAACATATAACATCCTTCTTTATCATAATACTGTACAATCATTATACCTTAAAAGCATTAATCAATTTACGCTTAAAGATATTTCTGCACTTTAAGAGAGTTTTACATATTTTAAGTCATCACTGAGCTCAGTCCAAAAATGGCTTACCCTTTACACTTCATATTTTAGTCGACCGAATTTACAGCAGATTTCATCGACTAAAACTAGACTAGAATTAAACCTATTTAGATGACTAAATTATGACTAAAAGTAAAAGATGCTTTAGTCAAAAGACTAAAACTAAATTAAAAGGTGCTGTCAGAATTAACACTGTCACTGATGCCCTCCGTTCTGACTCCATCACTCCTCCTTCAGCATCAGGCGGCGTCGGTGGCGCCCGTACAGTCATCTCCCGCCAACACGAGATCATCCTGCGCTCCGTGTACCCGCACGCCGACTCTGAGCTGCGCAGTGTCCTCTGCGAGCAGCTGGTGGCGCTGGTGGACATCTATCTCGGTGGATATGTGGCCCAGCTGACCTCCCTGCAGCAGCAGAGGCCCCCGGGGGCCCAACAGGAGCGCTACAACAGTCTGGAGATGGAGTACAGCCAGCGCCGCTCCGAGCTGCTCGCCCCTCTGTGTAAGTGCATCCACAGCCCCTTTATTGATTTTATTTTTGGATTATTGTTATAATTCAACAATAAACAAAAACACAATAATCCAGTCAGACACGAGCAGCAGTGCAAATGTGAAGCAAACAAGGAAGCAAACGCAGATTTAAACACATTTTTTTTGGTCAAGGCCTTTTCATTGTTGTGGTTTTTTTAACAATTACACAAAAACAAACATGAACGTCAATGATGTCTGATTTTTGATCAGTGAAACCCCCCCATAGCTCCAACAGAGCCCCTCTCCCATTCTACCCTACATACTTATTAAAGGAAGGAGTTAAAATAAATTGTGAGAAGACAAATTAAAATAAATAAATAGATAATTAAAATAAAATAAATGATAGAAAATAATTAATGAATTAAAATAAATAAGCAAATATCTAGACCAGGTGTGGATAACTGTGGTTACCAAGAGGGCCACGTTAATTTATTTCTTCTTGTCATGGGGCTGCATTGTTGAAACTGGAACAATAATTAGGTCAGACTTTATCTGAGATATCCATTACTGGAAATAAAAGTACCCTTGTTTGTAGCTACTGAAGTTGTAATGTTCTGTTTCTTTTTCCTTTTAAAGAAATTATTATTATTATTTTAACTTATTTATTGTTCAGTTTATTTTATTCTATTTTTTTATTATTATTATTATTTATTTGATACATTTTTTTTTCTACACTGGGACATGGTAAAACTCTTAGTTTGTCTAATCATAATGTACAAGAGACAGTAGATGACCTCTTTTTTGGGGCACAATTTTATTGGTGTATACAATTAGGTAAGGTTATTTTATTACTGTGACAAAATATATTTATAAAAAGCAGAGTGAATAAAGATTTTAAAAAAGTATAAACCATGAATTTATAATAGTAAGACAGTACATAGAAGCCAGACTAAAAAGATAGCTAGCAGACCATGTTTGTGCCCAAGAGTTAGAAATAAATTAATCTTAAGTTCAGTATGATACAGTGGAGCTAGCCAGAGATATTGGTCATCAACCTTTAACGTTGTTTTTTAGAAGGCTGGATTAACCTGAGAACTGCCCGCACCAATACTGTAACAGGTCAAAACGTCCTGGAAATGATTTCTGGAAAAGAGTGGGAACCCTGTAGCTGTCTCTTTTTCGCTGTCTCTGGTGTCACCCTGAGTCTGTTGTGCTTCAGTGGAGCTGGGTCAGTACCAGTGGGTGGCAGCGCTGGCTGAGAAGTACTGCGACTTCGACATCCTGGTCCAGATGTGCGAGCAGACCGACAACCAAAGCCGCCTGCAGCACTACATGGCCAAGTTTGCCGACCAGGTACAGCAGAGACGATCCTCAGAGTGAATAGACCTCATACGTGAATATTTTCTTGTTTGTTTGCTGCCCTGACTCAGTAAACAATATAACTGAGGCGTTGTTAAACGTTTTAGGCTGTTTCTGTCCATGTACACTTGTTTTTATTAGTTACTGTCTAGTTTTTGTCAGGGGAAAAAAGGTTGTTGATGAAAACTATGGCGAAAATAAGTCAACAAAATGAACACTGCCACCTGATGGTCTTTTTTACTTTACGTTTCCTTCGTTCTCTGACATCTCCTTGTCTTTTTGTTTCTCGTGTCAGAACTTCGCAGACTTCCTCTTCAGGTGGTACATGGAGAAAGGAAAGAGAGGGAAGCTGCTGTCTCAGCCGGCCGCTCAGCACGAGCAGCTCGCCAGCTTCCTGCAGTCCCATCAGCACCTGAGCTGGCTGCACCACATCCACGTCCACGACTACGGCAGCGTACGACACGCACACGCCACTTCCATCACACCCTTAATGTCACGGTTTCATTGATCTGACGTTGTCGTTCCTCCGCAGGCTCACAGGACGCTGTACAATCAGGCCAACATGGAGACTCGCTACTTTGTGAAGAAGAAGACGCTGCTGGCTCTCAGTAAGCTGACCGTGCTGGCGTCGAACCAGCCCGAGGATGAGATCAACAAACAGGTCAACGGTGAGTTGTTTTTAATGATGCGTTGGACAGTTCTTAACCCGATTTTAGTAGTCTCTGCAATCTCCTTAGATGTTTTCTCTGCTTGATGCATTCCTATGATTTGACCCTTCTTAAACAGACTAACATCTTTTCCACGACCACAGGATGTGTCTTTAACATGGTTGTTTAAGAAATGAGAAGCTACTCGTTGCATCAGCTGATTGATTCAAGAATCGCATCCTGCTTGCGATTGAGCTCACAGATCGCTTGAGTCTGAGTGTTGGCAGCCCTGCACATTCCAAGTGCCGCCAGCATCTTACGAAGTTTGCAGTAGATCAGGAAACTGCTAGATCCAAACAGCAGGATACCAATCACCTTAAGTCCAATTAAATAGGCGTCTTCCACGTCCTCGACAGGATAGACAGACACACGATCCTCCACTTCTCCCAGGAGTCCATCGTGTAGCCGGCTGGAAACGTACCATCGGGACACGCGGGTTCCCCTTTGCCCGCTCTTCTCGCCGAGAAAATTTGGTCAATGGCATTGAGAGACCAGCTGATCAATTCCATGATTTAGGTTTAGGTTTTCGGAGGGAAATGCAGAGAGAGGCTGCAATACTTTCAGACATAGACAGCACTCAGACAAAGGAGCAAGCAGGGCAACTTATTTGCTTAGTTAAATCCAGGTGGTGACTTTTTTTTGGCCTGGCAGTGTATTTCTCTAGTCCATCTGGAGAAGAGTCCATTGGAAATGTTTTCAGAGGACAGAGTCTTCTAAAACAACTGCAGCTGGTGATTGGACGATCGTTCTGCCAATCAAACTCATCACAGACCAATCATATCAAGCTACAATGTGACGTAGCAGCTAGACCCTGTTGTTAGCTGTTAGCTTAAACTATGTTTCAGTCCTTAGACTATCATCTGACATTAAATTATACCACACAGATGTATCATTTATCACCTATATGTGACAAGTTCTCCTGGTAAACTTCTGAGGAGAACAGATTTTGTCAGGTATCACTGCATAACCATGACTACCATGGACTAAGCAGCATTGTCTGCAGAGGATTTCTGGATTCTCTCCCTTTACAAAGAAACAGTTTGTTACCTTTAAAACTCTCTTAGATGTGCGTGTCCTCCAAATGGTTTTAAAGCAGGATGGGTTTGACCGTATTTGATCAAGATGAAGACGAGACCTGCACACCTCCGCCGTGTACCAGTAAAAACTAGCCGACAGTCTTCAGCTCTGTTTCTGTATTTGATGATGTCGTCTGTCCGTCCAATCAGACATCGTGGAGCAGGAGCGCTTTCTGCTGCATCAGGAGACTCTGCCCCGTCAGCTGCTGGAGGAGAAGCAGCAGAACCCCGACACCATGCCCCTGCTCAGCGCCCACAACCTCATCCAGGTGAGATCAACAATCGGACTGTTTCTGTGACGATGAAAAACGAGCTGAAGTGAACCAGAGGCAGGAAAACACTGTCCGAAAAAAATGGAGACTTTCACATTGGCCATAGCCTGACTTCACTGCACTGTGACTCACAAAACTTATTCTCCAATATTTGTCCCAAAAGTTTGTCTTAAATCAGAAACTTTAAGTTTCAGGTCTGCTCCTCCTGCAGACGGGATCTGCTGAGCTGGTCTCTGTAATCTTTTTTTAAAGCAGATTAAAGATTTCAGAGGAAGAAGCTTCAGGATTTTAGATGCTTTGACTCTTGGTTTATGTGTGTTTCTCTGCTTGTTGTTTTTTTTTAAACAATTTTTATATTTAAATTTGTGTATATGACAAATTCCAATATATGTTTCAGAAAACAAATGAAAAAAAGAATAAAAACAACTTGGCAGACATTTCTGGATCAGTTCATGGTTTTGGTCTCATCCACACAGAGACAAAAAGGAAAAGACAGACGGGCTTCAGAAACAAAAGTACTTTGATATATAATGTAATATATTAACAAATGAAATAACAAAAACAAACTCAGTTAAAGTAGAATAAATATGTAAATAAATAAATAACTAATATGTATACATATATATTGCTACATATTTACCTAAACAAACATACAGATACATTTATGCATGCATGCACATATATACAGTGCCCAGCATAAATGAGTACACCCCCAATTAAAAGTAATGTATTAATCAATATCTAAATGAACAAAAGAACAATTTCCAAAGTTTTGACAAAGCTGAGTTAAACATTACATTTTTTTTACCATAAAATAAAAATAATGGTAGTATGGTAAATAAATTTAGCTTCGCTCCCACCCCTTTGATTGGGGTGTACTCATTTTTGCATCCTGATGTTAAATTGAGAAAAATACTTTTTTCTGTGCAACTTAAAAAATCTTGTTTGCAATCAGTGGCCCACATTTAGGAGAGTATTTTGTGGTATAGGATGCCATAGAAAACGTTGATTTTGAAAGGAAACTGAAGGTTTTCTGATAAATCTGAAGGGGTTTACTCATTCATGCTGAGCACTGTATATATACATACTTACACATATGTCCATCCCAACATACACACACACACACACTCAGATATACATGTATACATATATCCAAAAAAGGTGTTAGAGAAAAATAAATACAAATTTTAATAATTGTAGTAATACCAAGCATGATGAAAAAATAAATATGACATTGAAAGATTAAAAAGGGAAATATATTTAAATGATAACAAGTAAATAAATTAGTGATAATCTGAAAATAATGAATTAATTTAAATTCTCTGTTTTAATTCTGTATCTTGTTCTGCTGTCCTTCTTGGCCCGTACGCTCCTTTAAGTGAGAGTCTCACTGATGTTTTCCTGTTTAAATAAAGTTTAGTTAAACTAAAAAACATGAACCTGCAGACTGATGTTTCATCTGAACCTCACGTCTGTGTTTTCTCGCTCTTCTCTGCAGTTGTACGTCTGTGACGACAACAGACGAGCCAACGAGTACGACTTCAAAAAAGCCCTGGACCTGCTCGAGTACATCGATGAGGTCAGTTTGGTTGATGCTGTTCTGTTCGGTTTGGGACGTCCTGCAGCTGCTGATGCTGATGTTCTGTTTACAGGAGGACGAGGTGGACCTGGAGTCTTTAAAGTGTGAAATCTTTGGGAAGGCGCTCAGAAGAGACGAGTAAGAACAAGTCACTCTGATTTTATTGAGTCAACATTAAAAAAATTCACAGGCTGATGGTAAATAAGTGTGTGTTCGCTGTGAGCCACGGTTGTTTTCAGTGTTTATGTCCTCCCCTCAGCTGGTCCTCTGCTGACGGGACAGACGATCCTCTGGAGGCGGCCAAAGACAGCATCTTCGTCAAAATCCTCCTCAAACTCATCCAAGAAGGTGAGACCCCAACGACTTTTAAACATGTTAAACAAAACACATTAAAGGTGATTATTTATTCCGTCTGAAACATCAGTCACTTTTTATTGTAATCACTCTGCTCGTCTGATCAGATTTTCACACATCAGGTCTGGATCTTGATCTTGATCCGAACTTCAAGGAACATTTTTTTTGTTTTTGTGTCTTGGCTCACTCCTGAGTTCACGACAAGCACATAAACTCCAACCATTAGACTGTGCGTGCAGTAACAAGGAAGAGACAGGCAGAGCTTGGCCACTGCTAGTCGTTGTGACTTGTTTTTCAATCGTTTATGTTACGTCATCATTTACTATCCTCATATTTTCTTCTGCTACTCCTAAACAGAGGCTTTGTTTTGTTGACCTACTTCCACGGTGGTTTTCGGGAGAGATGTGCCGTTCACGAATGAGTCGAGTCTTCTGAACAGCTCTTTTAAGTGAACAATGAGAACTGATTATAAAGTTTGTATAATACAAACCTAACACTTAAGCCAGTGTTACAAACAAACAAAGATGAAAATAAGCACAGAAGAAGAGGAGGTAGTAGAACAAACACAAAAAGCAGAGTGAAGGAAACCCAAAATAAACAAGTCAAATAGTAAATAAACAGTTATACAAATGGAAAGACAAAAATAATAATAATAATAATAATAAGCCAGTTCACAGATACGTTTGCATGCACTGCAGCATCAGTTTCATATATTAAGAGTTGGAGTTTTCACATAAGAACTAAAAGGCTGCCAAACCTCTGCCTGTAGTTTGACCTCACAAATCCACGCCCTGACCTCCAGTGATGTTTTCCATCATTTTAAAGACGCATGAATCTGTGTGTGTTTTCAGGAGTTCCTCTGCAGACGTACCTGCCTGACGTCAAAGACCTGCTGGACCTGGACGAGCTGAGTGCTCTGAAGTCCAAACCGTATTTTGAGTTTGTGCTTCGAGCAAATTATGAGCATTACCTTCAGGCTCAGATGTGAGGGTCTGCTCCCTCCTGTTAACTCCTGCACTTCAGCCTCTCTTTACATTCTGACTGTTTCAGTTTTTCTCTAAATAAATGTGTTTGTATTTCTGTACCAAGACTTCAGTACTTTTTCTTTACAAATTCAGAGCGCAGACGCCAAACAGCTCAGTCACAGCAGTGGCTTTTCCACAGCCCCTGATCCAGGATCCAGACCAAACTCAGCACATGCATGGAGGTTGTTATCATGTATGAACACAAGTTTTGGGAACATCACTTAATATTTTGGTTTTATATGAATTATTGAATGTCGTCAATGGGATTTCCCAATTTAAAATTCATTGTTTTTTTGTGACTTCAGTCTGGTTTGGATCCAGATGAAATTACCTTGATGACAGAGACATGGACCCCATATTATCCTGTAAAATTGGGACCAAATCTATTAAAAAATGGCTGAAATATGTTTTTTTTTTTTAATTCTGCCCACTGTTAACCTATGGGATTTTTGAAATTATGGGATTTTTTTGCATCCATACAAATGTATGTATAACCACCAAAATCTTATCATTTTGAAGTTGCAAAATCCGTCCAGTAGTTTTTGTGTGATCTTTCTAACAAACAAAGACGTTTCTGCATCCTTTCATTGTGACTATTATCTCGTCACAGTTTGAATGCTGGCGTCCTGACAGCCCTAATCAGCTGCTGAGAGATCCAGGAAGGTGATCCTGCAGCCTTCAGGATCTGGTGGCATCAGTCAGGACTTCGTGCTGTCGGCTGAGGAGGGACAGATGTTGGTCATAAATAGATCTGAGCTCCTCTCAGGGTCCAGATCACCTAAAAATAGAGCGAGTGGGTTAGATTAGGGACAGCAGCTCTGTGCTACTGACCTGAGTTTGACTGCAGAGACGAACCTGAAAGAGAAAGGGAGACATAAATAACTTTGAAAGCACTTCAGCGGAAACATTTTCTGCTTTACAGGATCATTTTGGTAAATAAAGTCAAACAGGTTCATGCTTTGTCCAACTTCGCTGAAGTTTGTCTCCGGCTCTGTCATGGTGTCAAATTTCACAACACAAAAATATGTGAAGTGTAATGTTTGAAAACAGGAAAAATTCATAATACAAAACATGATAAGGTCTTGAAAACATCTGATATGGCTCACCAAGCTTGTTCGTCCTGTTTTAAAGGGATATGCCAACATTTTTTTGTTTTCATGTTTTACCTCAATCCTGAGTCCATGACAAGCAGAAAGACTCCATTCTTTCAACTGTGTAAGTAACAAGGAAGAGACAGGCAGAGCTCACCCACCGCTAATTAGCTTAGCTCAAACAATGAGAGTCAATGGAAAGTGTTAGCCTGCCTCTGCCTACGATTGTCAGATAAACTCTCCAGCAACTCTAAATGGTCATGTGTGTTTGTTGTGACTCTTTTTTACTGCTTATGTTACATTATGTTTTGACTAAGATTAGCACTTTATGTAAATTTTGAAAGAAATACAAAACTAATCTGCGATGGTTTGTGCACGTGCCCTGCGGTTTAGTTTAGTATCTTATGAGTGTATCATCATTCAGAAGACAAGACCAAGATGAGCTAAATAAATAATTTAATCTGAATTTTCCTGCCAAAGTAAATAAATGTAGTTTTGAACTTTAGTGCATTTTTAAAGATTATTGGTACTTTACTCAAATATTGCTGAAACTGTATTGCTTTTGATGTTTTCTACAGATTATTTTTACTCTATTTTTGCTCCAAAGACGACAATATATTTCATTTTCTTTTTTGAAGTCACAATTGAGAGACAAATAACTGTGTCCACAAAGCCAATTCCAGTTAAGAATTGACAATAACTCCCTCAAAGAATCAATATCTTCAGTCTTTTTGATTCAGTTTCTTTCACTTTGTTCTGCATGCTTTGCAAATCAAGGACGTCACGCTCTCATCAGAGGCAGAAATTTAACAAAGAATTCAAAAAACATGGGCATAAGTGGTAAAAATGTTTGGTTAATTTTTTAGAAAAGGCCTTTTGCACAACTGTTGTAAGTGGAGTCAACGGTGTCCTGCATTTATCGATGCAGCATGGCATTAAATATCAGGAGCACCTTGAGTTTGACATTGTTGCCACAAAGAAAATCAGCAGGACTCAATAAGGGAATTGTTAAAGAAATGAATAGATAAGATGAGTCGTTAAGAATGGTGTCATTCAAATCTTATTTAATTTATTTGTCAGAGACCATGTACAGAAAAAAACATTGAACTCATCAGATTGGAGATGCTCTGCACAAGATTATAGCTTTCGAGCTAATTTTCATCAGCAGTCCCTGCAGATAACGCCCTTATCGATTCCCATCCCGAGTCCACACAGTTAGGTGCAAATAAATGTGGCCCCGATCGATGCTGTATAACTATTGAAACCACATCTCTATGATACGAAAAAGTTAATTATCTGCCATTTTTGTCCCATTAACTCTGATTTTAAGCTTCTAGTGAATATGATCAGCGATGAATTTTGGTGTTGCAGCTGTACAGGGGTAAGTAGAATAAAATACAATATAACAGATGTGGATCAATAAACTGTTTAAAAAGCAAACAAAATAGAATCAAATAAAGGAGAGGTATCTACAATTATTAAAATGACTGAATACAGTGTGATTCAGGACAACTGAAGCATTCTGTGCAGCACAGAAAGGATAAAGTGACAGTGATGTTAAAGTTAAATTTGATATTAGATATTTTACTTGTTCAATAAAACCATTCAGTAGCTGAGCATCATTCACTCTTCAGGCCCTGACAAAAAGGGGTCAGGACCTCCAGAGCGCGGGACAGCTGCAGCCAGAGGGCCGAGGCCGGATTCCTCTGAGAGACAAACAGTGAGCGGCACAGCCGGCTGTGTTTATCCAACTGCTCTGTGAGCTCCACGAGGTGTCGGGATTCAGAGCTGCTGAGTTTTAAATGGAACAGGATCAGACTGAAGAATGAAGGCTGGCTGCAGTCATCAGTCTGAGGAGGGAAGTCCATGCAACGCAAGAATCTGGTGACAAATATCTTCCCTTTTACAGACATGGCTTCATCCTCATCTTCAGCACAATGTATGGTTTGGTTTGTCCTTTTAGGGAAATATTCATGCTTTTGGTGAAAACTTGAGACAAATTAAAAAAAAATCTGCAAAAAACAAAAAATGTCATCATGCCAAGAAGATGTGCTGTTATTTATTTTTTTGTGAAGTATTTTGTTTTCGAGGACGGCAGCAGGTAGTGCACACGGGCCTCACAGTAAGAAGGTTGCTGGTTCGAGCCCTGCGTCAGGCAGGGCCTTTCTGCAGTTTGCATGTTCTCCTTGTGCATGCCCGGGTTCTCTCCAGGCTCTCCAGCTTCCTGCTACTGACCAAAAACATGCTCATTAGGTTGATCAGTGACTCCAAGTGTCCCCTATGAATGTGAATGTGAATGGTTGTCCATCTCTCTATGTGGCCCTGTGATTGACTGTTGACCACCTTAGGGTGTACCCCACCTCTTGCCAAATGTCAGCTGGGACGGTGTAGATGATGGATGAATTTTGTTTTTGAAGATATTTACACTTTCACACTGTGTTGGGCTGTGAAATCCAACATTTTGTTAATTTTTAGGGACGCATGATATTATCGGTTTGATATCGGTATTGGCTGATATCAGCCTAAAAGGTCAGTATCATACCAGCTGCTATGAAAATTCTGCAGATATTTACAGCCGATATATGGGCTGGAAGATCGGCAAATTACACAAATGTACAATATTGACCCACTTCCTCATCACTGGGTATGTTTAAAAATCAAGGGTTTCATTTTTGTAAGCGTTAAAAGCTGTTTTTCTTGTTTTACATCTGTTCCTCCCAAAAATAAACTGTAACACTGAAGTAAACAACTCCATTTTTGTTAAATACAGAGCTTGTGCTCTTGAGCAGAAATATCTGCATCTGTGATAATTAATTTTAAAAATCGGCATATTGGCAAAAATCCAATATGGCGCATCCCTAATTTGTCTTATTTTTTCACCCTTGATGCGTCATAAGTGGAGTTACTGTGGCCCACATTTATTGCTGTGGTGGTCAAAAAAAACCAAAAATGAGCAGAACAAGAGAGCAAAAATGAAACTCATTGAACTGTCCCGTCTATTATTGGACTGTGATTTATCAAGTTACCTTAATAAATGACTGCTTTTAGTCATATAAGTTTTAATTCCTTTGTTGAATTAAGCTGTTATCATTCCCCCTGACTTTTTACTAAAGGTCCAGTATCACATGAAATACTGTTTTTAGTGCCTTTAAAAAGAGAACACTCAATGGCCATTTCATTAGGCACACCTTTTCAACTGCTTATGTTTTAAAAAGATTATTTGTTTTATTTTTCACGGGCTCAACAAGAACTAACAAAGGGAAAAAATAAAAAAATAAACCTGAAAAGGCCCTCTCTCCTCAAAAACAGCAGCTGGATGAAAAACACAAAAGACCTGAAAGTCAAATCACAAAGCAAGCAAGTAAACACGTGTAAATAACTAAGAAATTAAAGAGTGATGGCATCGAGGATAGGCTATTAAACATGATCACAAATATACAGCTCAAATCATCTTAAACTGGTTTCTCAACATGATAGTGAGTTCACTGCACTCCAGTGGCCTCCACAGTCACCAGATCTTAATCCAGTAGAGCACCTTTACGATGTGGTGGAGCAGGAGTTCATTATCATGGATGTGCAGCCAACTAAAGGATGCCTTTATACAGGAGGATGTTCCAGCACCTTGTTGAATCAATGCTATGAAGAGTGAAGACAGTACTGAAGGCAAAAGAGGGTCCAACCCTGGAGCAGAACGGTGTACCTAATAAAATGGCCCAGTCTTAACATGGATACATCTATAGTGGCCATTCAGATCTAAACAGTGCTAATATTTTGAGTTGTAAGTCAGACGGCATTTACTGTGGAATTGTTTTTGTTTCAGACTTGGTTCAACTTGATTTATAATTTTGTTTTATGTTTGATTTAAATCTTATTTATTTCTGTCATATAAATGAGCTGGAATCATCACACTGAGATAAACTAAGCTCCCCCACCACTAAGTGATTTTATTCAGAAAAAGGACACGAGCACCACATTCATGGAGCAGATTACCAGCACAGATCAGAAACAGGGACAAATATTTAACATTTCAAAAGAAAGTTAAACACTGGCTGAAAACAAGTCATGTCATCACACATAATGTACATTTCCTCCTGCTGCTGCTACTGAGAGCTCTGATGTTTCCTGGTTTTAGATGGATTGTGAGTTATTTGTTGTGTACACATTGTGTCCATCTTGTTTGTTAAAACTCTATGTGATCACCTGCCTTAGGACAACGGATTAAATCTAACTACTGTGCTAATTCCGGCATATTTACAGTGACGTGTATTGCGAAACTGTTGATTGATGTGCACTGTCCTAATCAAATAAATCAATAAAATATATAAATAAAATAAACCCTTCAGTAAAGGTATTGTCTTCTTACAAAGTTCAAGTTAAACTTTTATTTTTGAAGGTGTTGAGTCCAGTTAGAGAACATTTTTTTTGTGTGTTTTTGCCGACATGTTTGTTTATTTGTTTGTTAGCAAGATCACACAAAAACTACAGGACGGATTTTGCTGAAATTTTCAGGAGATGTTGGTAATGGCCCAACTTAGAAATGATTAGATTTTGGTGGTGATGCAGATAATCGCCATTAATAAACAATGGTTTTTGCTCAATAACTGTCTAACTATAATGATATCAACATGATTCAGAGTGCTAGGTGTGGGTTTTCAGGGTCATGGATCATATTATGATGATAACTTTATCATGAACTATTGATTATAGATGTAACAGCAATATGTGAGCTACCTTGGCTGTGTTTTGCGCTCTTCTAGTGCTTTCTTGTTTGTTCATTCAAAGATTTGTCTCGACATCATCTAGCCTAATTTTATGTTTGATTTAAATCTCATTTTCTATCATATGAATAAGTTGGAATCAGAACACTGGCAAAACTAAACTAAACCCTTCAGTAAAGGTATTTTCTTCTTATAAATTCGAGTTATTTTTGAAGGTGTTGAGTCCAGTTACTGTACATTTTATTTCTTCAGTTGCTGATAAATATATTTTGTAACTTCTTTAATCAGATTTAAAGTAAAGCATTATAGTCTTGTCACTTTTTATAACCTTTAATCTTCTGAATGGTTGTGTGAATATTCAGTGGCTGCGTAGTTCCCGCCGTTATCGCTGCGTCGCTCTGGTCTCGCTCCATACACGGGCTCGTGCGCTCCGCGGCAGGCTCGCGGGGGCTTCCTCTCCATATATGGGCCTCCCGGCGCACGAGCCCCTGTGTGGATTCTTCACGGCCGCCCTCCCCGCGCGACCATGTATGGACGGACACCCCGACATTCCTGACGGTCGCCCGGAGGCATGGAGCCTGAAGGCGGGTATATAAGGACCGGAGGCCGCAGTCCGTCACCTCTCTTCAGCGGGAAGCTCCTCACCGACAGCCAGGCGCGAGCACAGGTAAGCGGCTTGGATGGAGAGAGTGGAGTTCAGGTGTTAAACGGGCTGAGCTTAATCCGAACTGACAGGAGAGTCCGGAAACTGGCAGAGACCCACAGCCGGCCTCTGTTCACCCTCAGCGGGTAATAAAGGCTTTTGTTTTGACAGGTAATGGGACACTTCCTGCGAGCGAGCCAGGGCTGAAGATGCGTTCAGGCGATATCGGAAATATTAGTAATTTTAAAAAAGTATAGGACCCGAAAACCAGAATGGATGTTTTTATTAAGGCTTTCCGGTTATATGATTGTTTTTATGTTGTTTACTTACTGATCAATACCATGTTTTCAAAAGAATACCTTAAATTTCCATTCAGCAGTTTCTAAAATATCGAAGTTTACAAAAAAGGTCTACAAAAAGATTCTTCATCGTAAGGCAGCAGAGTTCATCCCATAACCAAGTATTGAAACTGCAATGAAAAGTAATATTTTGTCATTTAATTTTAAGCTTAATGTCATGTTCTTGTATTTTTTTTTTCCTTTATTTGCTCACAAAGTGATTGCAAGAACTGTCCCAGGTTTACTATTTAACAACATTCAAAGCAATGAAAGACATTTTAACCAGCATTAATGATAAGAATGTTTTACTTTACTAAACAGGGCAGCCTTTAAGGATTTAACATGTTCTCCAATGTTCAGTTACTTTTCCTGGACCAGACATTTTTTCACTGCAGGTTGTCAATAGCAAAAAAATATATACATATTTTCGAAAGAGCATTATTTTTATTTATTTATTTTGTTTTCAGTTAAAACAGGAATTGAAGTTTGAATATCTTTATTTGTATTTTACCAGCATTTACAATTCCGTTATAGTGACAACCTTAATAAATACGAACGCAAAACAGCATCTTTATCATGAGCCATGTTTTCTGATGATTCTGTTTTTGTTCATCTTTATCTACAAACCTGATAACTGACAAACAACCACTTTACCCATGAAATATTTAAAATTGGACATATTGGTGTCTCACCAAAAATATATTGTTCTATCTCTTGATGTCACAGTAAACAAATCATGATGACAATCCATTCAAGTTCACCTGAAAGTCATTTTTTGAGCTGACCTTGAACATTTCATATGTCAGCTTGTTAAGTTAAATAATTAACTTTTACTTTGCCAATTTCAACACAGATCTCATCATAGTATTAACATTTATGACAAGAAGGACTCAGAGTTTTTAATTGTTCTTTTTAAAGCTGGCAGTCAGGTCTGTCATTTTGGTTTCATGTGATTTTCAATGCTGAAGCACTTGGAGCATAATAATTATAAAATATTAGATATGTGATTTTTATGCTTTTAAAATTCCAAACCAGCTCTGTTCTCTAGTCCTTGCTTATCCTAAAAAAAACTTTTCAAGAACTTACTGGGATTTTTTAAAAGTTACAGAATTTGCATTTTTATGCAGATTTTATGGCAAATAACTTCAACTTCCTTATGCTTGCATTTATGTTGACCGGCCTCAGCTTCCCTTTTGAAGAGTTTTAAATGCAGCAAGACATAAAATCCCTGATGGAAAAGGGGAAGAAAGGGATTGAGAGGCTTGGATTTCCATTTTTTTTGAGAGACTTTGAAGGCATCATCACAGTAAATGGGAGTTAATGTGTCTGTCAGTACTGGATGATTAAATTTTATTAGGTGATTATCTGCTTTTTGGTTTTATTTTTTACATAATCCAGACACAGCAGGGCTTAAGGAGACTTTATGAGAGTGAGTTCTGGTAAACAGGTTGTTAATTAAATTTTAAAGGATCAGAGAGAGTGCCTTAAAGGAAAACATTTTGTATTTGTTAAAAGCTGACTTATAATAACACTTCATTATTCAAGAAAAGTAAAAATGTTTGAATGTATTTATATGTACATATATAGATTTAAGAATCCAAGACAGAACTACAACAGATTGGCCTCTGGTGTAAGACAGATTTTAGATGATGAGTAATCTAATTGTTCTTCATTATTGTAGTTTTTTAGTTGTGATCAAGTATTTTGTGTTGGATTATAGATCATATATCAAGGTGAAGGTGCTGCGCTATGTAACATAATGTTATTATAACTACAGAGTAACATGAGACAATTACAGCCATAGAAATATATCATCAGTGGCTGTGATGATAAATGGATATTGAAATTCACCTTGATTTAAACCTGACATATCCTCAGAATTTATAGGACATACTGATCTGCCTTGTTTATGTCGAGGTGTCTGCACTCTTTTATGATTCCTGTTAAAACTGATGAGCTGTGGTGACTCCTGTTGTTTCTGCTGCACCGTCTCTCACCTCCTTCTCCTCTTTCAGAATAACTTGCAGACATGTGTGACGACGATGAGACCACCGCCCTTGTGTGCGATAACGGCTCCGGCCTGGTGAAGGCTGGCTTTGCAGGAGACGACGCTCCCAGGGCCGTGTTCCCCTCCATCGTTGGCCGTCCTCGTCACCAGGTAAACCACAGAAGCTCGTAGGACTGTCTCCTTACACACCTTACAAGACCCTGTCTCAATACTTAACCCTATGTGGACGAACAAACTCTGACCCTTGACCTTCTGACCTTTTAGCTGTTCCCATGAGACTTTTAGTCACTGACAAATACGCCTGTACCAACCATGTTGGTCATGCTTTCTGGGCATTTATCCCTTTATAAATTATTAAAAGTGGTCACAGCCTGTCATTCTCTTTCAAACTTTCAAGAAAAATTAGGATCTGCAGCCAACATCAGGTCTGAACTCTTCACCAGATTATTGGTTATCTGATCAAAATGCCACAGAAATAGGCCACATGTTGCTACCTATGTGATTTCAGATGAAAGATATAAATCATGTTTTTGTCAAGGGCCCCTCAGTGGTGAAATGTGCATTCTCTCACTTATTTTTCATCATTATTTATTTATTATTATTTTTCCCTCCCACTTGAACATTGGTGGATGCTTACATTGTATATCTTGTCATGGCACAAGTTCCAGGTCATGTTTTGTTTGTTCTGGTTGTTTATGGATCCATGGAGTGACTGCCTTTGATGCTTTTGCACTAAATGTTGTCCATTTCTTTGTTAAAATCAATAAAAAGTATTTTCTCTTCTTCCTCTCGTAGGGTGTGATGGTCGGTATGGGTCAGAAGGACTCCTACGTGGGCGACGAGGCTCAGAGCAAGAGGGGCATCCTGACCCTGAAGTACCCCATCGAGCACGGCATCATCACCAACTGGGACGACATGGAGAAGATCTGGCACCACACCTTCTACAACGAGCTGCGCGTGGCCCCTGAGGAGCACCCCACCCTGCTGACAGAGGCCCCCCTCAACCCAAAAGCCAACAGGGAGAAGATGACCCAGATCATGTTCGAGACCTTCAACGTCCCGGCCATGTACGTCGCCATCCAGGCCGTGCTGTCCCTGTACGCCTCTGGTCGTACCACCGGTGAGTCTGTCCATCATACAAACAAAAAGAAACGAGTCCTCAGGAGATAACTTCTAAGAATCTGCTGTTCAGGTCTGACCTTCCCGTCTCTGTCTCAGGTATCGTTCTGGACTCAGGTGATGGTGTGACCCACAACGTGCCCATCTATGAAGGCTACGCTCTGCCCCACGCCATCATGCGTCTGGACCTGGCTGGTCGTGATCTGACCGACTACCTCATGAAGATCCTGACGGAGCGCGGCTACTCCTTCGTCACCACTGGTAAGAAAGCAGCAGATTCGTTAATACAAATAAAGATTGATCGATTGAATCTACGTTCAGCAGAGACAAATGTGATGAGGACAAATTTATGATCTTGGCGTCCATGGGTTTGTCTCCATCATAAATTCTTATTTTTAGTCCCTTTGTCTCTGCCTAGATGATACATTTCTGGATGTATGCATGTATACAAACAAATATATTCATTATATGTGTTTGTATATATGCATATATGTGCATCTATAAATGAAGAGTTTGGCTTCAGACTGCTCTGTTGTGAAGTGTCTTGGGAAAACACTTGTCATGAACTGGAGCTATACAAGTAAAGATTGAACTGATTGATTGAGGACTGTGCAGCTCCCTGATATAAAACCTCTGAGGTTTGGGGCCTATAACGTCTTTCAAACCTGCAGTCTGACTCAGTTGGCTGTAAATTCTTGTAACAAATTCTCCGTCAGTGTTACTGTCTGAATCGTGTCCCCTTTTTCCTGGAGCACAGTCTGATCTTTGCTGACTTTCTCTTCTCAGCTGAGCGTGAGATTGTGCGTGACATCAAGGAGAAGCTTTGCTACGTGGCTCTGGACTTTGAGAACGAGATGGCCACCGCTGCCTCCTCCTCCTCTCTGGAGAAGAGCTACGAGCTGCCTGACGGTCAGGTCATCACCATCGGCAACGAGCGTTTCCGCTGCCCCGAGACCCTGTTCCAGCCCTCCTTCATCGGTACACATCTTCAGCTGATCTCTGCTTGATTTGTCAGATGATTGTCCAACCTCCTTTTAACATCTCTAACATCTGATCAGGTATGGAGTCCGCTGGCATCCATGAAACCGCCTACAACAGCATCATGAAGTGTGACATTGACATCCGGAAGGATCTGTACGCCAACAACGTGCTGTCTGGAGGCACCACCATGTACCCTGGTATCGCTGACCGCATGCAGAAGGAGATCACAGCTCTGGCTCCCAGCACCATGAAGATCAAGGTATGAGGAACATCTCAGCTAACCCACACATAGATCCAACTGCACAGCTGAGCTAAACAGAATAGTTCAAGTTTTCTGTTAATGTGATTAATCTGTCGGTTGAGGCAGATTTTATAGACATGAAACTAATTCAAAGTTCTAATTTCTGCTTTAGATGTTAAAAACTTTGACACCAGTCTGAACATTTTCCACCCACATTTATTTAATGAACCAAAACTGGAGTCACCCCCTGATTTTAACATGAACAAGAGGGTATTCACATGACCTCCAATCAGTGCAAGTGAGTGGAAGTCCAGGCACTGAGTGGCAAAAGCACGGCAGTGCTTCAGTAGTCGAATTATTTGATATCTTCAGCTGATGTTTAATCAATGTCAGGTTTAGAGTGCTACCTCTTCGAAATAAACTGACCAAATGACACCAGTCTTTGGGTACACAGCCCTGAAATAGTCAGGGAATAGCAGAGCTGAAAAAGGACATCTCTGCTAATCTTCTTCAATACAAGGCTCACAACTTATCAATCAGCCCTCGTAGATCAATACATTTCTGAGAACTCTCTGACTTAGTTTCAAGTTTGTTACATTTATTCAGTCATTTTTAAACATGTGTCGGACAAGAATCTACATCTCACATAATAATCACCATCAAAAATAATCGTCCTTCTAAAAATCCACTTTTTTGTGGATTGAAGCGTTTTAGTGGCGCAATTCACTTCAGTTTCAAAGCATAATATTTACCCCTCTGTGACATTTCGCCTCCACTGTGAACGTCCTGGAGGCATCATGGGGGGGTGAGTTGATCCCCTCTTTGTTCCGTCTCCAGAGGTAGAAACAGAGGTTGGATGTTTGAGAGAAAGAGGCACGAGCACTCAGCGGGAGACAGGAGTGCTGCGAGTGAGCGTCTTTGCTTTTGTGTGTATGTTTAGGCACAGTTGTGTCTTGCATATCCAAGCCATACTGTAACATGAATTGACACAGATATTAAGGCCTTGCGAAATTAATGTGAATGTCAAGAGGTGTAAATATAGCTTTTGCATAAAGACAACATGAGTTGGGCTCCTGTTTCTTTCCACCAGAATAATAAGCAGACGTTGCTTTCTGCCACTCAGTGAGTGAAACTGCCAGTCTGGGGCACAAACAGTGACATCTGTGCAAACCCTCTTACTTCACCACTTTCTGGCCTCACAGTGGAGCCTGTGAGAGAGAGTGGAGGTCAGTCCTGTTGTGTTGTTAATTGTATAATTGAAACCAGGATGTGGATGCAAATTCAAAAAATAAGGGAAAATCCTCTCAGCAGGTCTTATGTTAAAGCTGTTTTGTAAACTTAACTAAAAAAAAAAGCTTATTTTATTTACATTTTTGCCCCAAAAAGATAAAGAAGAATTTCATCTCAAGGACAAAATCATCCACTTTATTAAGACTTGAGGCAGTTAAAGCATCATGATGACTTTGTCAAACAGCAAAGAAAACTTCATCCTGATGATCTTGTCCCACGCAGATCATCGCCCCTCCTGAGCGTAAATACTCAGTCTGGATCGGCGGCTCCATCCTGGCCTCCCTCTCCACCTTCCAGCAGATGTGGATCAGCAAACAGGAGTATGACGAGGCGGGCCCCAGCATCGTCCACCGCAAGTGCTTCTAAACAACAACAATGCCTCAGGACATCCGAGACCATGACTTTACCTGTACATATGTTATTTATTTCTCTGTCTCCACGTTTGTGTGAATGATCTTCAGTGTGAGTGAACGTGAAGTGAGTGTTGGCTTCGAGGAACCACACACTCCAACTTTGACCAACTGTGAAAAAGGATTTTAGAGAAAAACAAAAAGACCAAAAAGATTTAAGAAATAAAAAATCATTTCATTTTCTCAACATGGATTCTGTTTTTTCATTTACTCTTTTTCTCATAAGTCATCACACACCCTGTTATAGCTTTGATAAACAAGTTTTCAGATATGAAGAAAGAAGTGACCTGATCCGTCCCTACTTTTTAGTATTCCTTAAAAAAATAAGTCTTTTATTTTAGGACATATTTGACCAAAAGGCTTCTTTGTGATGCTTTTATTAGTATCTAGAAGCAAAGCTACATGCAGCATATACAGTATCTTGATAGGTTGTGTGACTTTATATGTACAAAAATTCCAATAAAGATGGGATGTTTTTTAAAACGCAACTAAAACCAGAATACACAAGAATTTGCAAATCCTTTCTGACTTGTATTCAACTGCACACAAAAACGAGATATTTCATGTTCAAACTGAACATTATTTTTAGAATTTTGATTTTGATGCCTGCAACATGTTCTAAAAAATCTGGGATGGGGCGTGTTTACCACTGTGTTGCATCAACTTTCCTTTTACCAGCTCTCAGCATTTAAACCGAGGACACTAATTGTTGAAGTTTTGTGGATAATTTTTTCACATTCTTGCTTGATGTTAGAATTCAAATACTTATATATATGTATGTGTGTGTGCTTTGTAACCAAACACACTTTTCATTATTTCAGCTAATTTCTCCATAATTATACAGTAAATAAATACAGCAGGGATAAATACAGATTAAACACTGACGTGATTAAAATATACTCTGAAAGAGTGCATTCTTAATAGAAGTGTTTATCAAGAGTCGCACTGTTCAGTGTTATGTCTTACATTTTAATCCAAAGAGAGAGAAAAATTACACTGGCTGAGAGTTAAAGTACAACTGCCCAAAAACAGTGAAAACAACACTTTGAGGCGTTGACCCTTATAGAGACTTCAGAAGTGTTGATGTTAACTTTGACGGTGTAAACATTTTAATCAGATTTTGCTGTGTGGCTGGATTTATGCTGTGTTACTGCTGATAATGGTGATGAAAATTAAAAATTGTACCTGCTGTTCAACAGGGCATATTTCACAATAAACCAGGGAAACATCATTTTCCAATGATTCAAAATGACACTAATATAATACTTCTGATATATTAATAAGTAATATTAACATGAAATTTAAAAATTTAGAAAGAATCGTCTTGATATTCTCTTTGAAACATGTCATTTGGGATTAAAGAAGATTTACATTCATAAAACTGTGAACCAAATATTAAAAATGTCACTGTAAAACAGTTTTGTGTCAGCTGTGACAAACTTTTGAGATTTTTTTTTCACATACATAAGGCAACACCATGAGGAATCCAGAAACATGTAAATTAGTATTTTTCTTTTAGGTCATGACAAGATTATAACATACAACATCAGTGCTTTTCCAGATATCCAATAAATGAATCAGAGAGGGAAAAGTGGACATTTATGAGCCAATAAACAGTTTAATATTGCAAACAATGACTCCAAACATCTTATAAAAATATCTGAGCCATCAGCCTCTCACAGCCAAACAGATGAGACGAAGCAGATCCTTCACGACATTTCCTGAGCTCTAAAAAATCCAAAACAAACAGAGGGATCAGCTTTAAGAGCTGAATGAACCTCTGAGCCAAAATAAACGATACCAGGATTTAACTCTCACCCTGAACCCTCCTTAACCAATCAGAGCACTGATGTCTGTTTCTCACCTGTTGTCATCACAGCACGGGGGAGACTGAGCACGCATGCGCAGTCCGTTCTCTGCGTCTACATGAAACAATCATATTTTATTTTTTATTACTACAGTTTCTGCACTGGCCCGTTAAGTTACGCCAAGTTAACAAGCCTGGAATCGGAAGTTTTCAGTATTTTACTTTCAAAATAAGAGCATAGAAGCGGAAACTCTCTTCACATCATCATCTTAAAGCTTTTTCAGGGTAGTCCATAACATTCACCGGAGATATGTAGTGTGTAGACTCCTCGGGTTAATATGGAACATGTGTCCAGCACTGAGGGAGAAATTCGGCATTTTTGGTTGTTTGGTCTCAGTTAAAAGAAAACAGATACTTTAAAGCAACCACATACACAGACTCAAGTCCCTCAGTGGGATATCTTTAGTGATGAAAAGAGGAGTCAGGGGAGCCAGTTGACTTAACCAGAAGGTGAGGGTTTGATCAGGGGAGCTGACAGAAAGTTTGGGCCCCATGAAAAGATATCACACGTGGCCCTTTCCCAAAGCAGATGGACAGTTTCTCAAACCATGAACAAGCAAAAAAGAGACATGAATATGATGATGAAATTTAAGAAATGGACTGCTTATGATTATAAGTTCTTAAATAGTGCGCAGGTAGTGCATGTGCCTCACAGCGAGAAGGTTGCCGGTTCAATGCCCAGGTCAGATGGGACCTTTCTGTGTGGAGATTGCATATTCTTCTTGTGCATGCGTGCGTTCTCTCCAGGCACCCTGGCTTTCTCCCACACACCAAAAATGTGCTCATTATGAGTGTGAGTGTGAATGTTTGTCTGTATCTCTATGTGGCCTTGTGATTGGTTGGTTACTGGTTCAGGGTGTACCCCGCCTCTCACCCAATAAGAGGCCCCCGCCACTCTGAGAAGGATAAGCAGTGTAGATAATGGATGGATGGATTTCAAGACATAAATATGCTTCAGGCATTGGAGAAAATGATTTTTATATAAATGGTCAGTTTAACAATCCAGTATGAGCTATGCTGTAACTGAGTTTGTAAACCCAACAGTGTTTTACTGTAATATCTACAGTTACTGACTGTAAAAGGTCTATATAGAAAATTCCTGTAAATGACAAAGAGTGAGGGAAATATTCAGTTGCTACTATAATTCCATTTTGCTCAAGGAAAACTGTTTTCATTTAATGTTTGGCATTTTTGGATGATATATATACATATATACAAAAAACTCTTTTTTCTTTGGCGTTTGGTCCCAGCTGGATGAGTAACCTTGGCTTTTATCCTTTATCTTTCATTCCCTAATCTCTCTTTTACTCTTCTTATATTGTTTTTATTATTATTTTATTTTATTTTTATGTATTGTTTTTTTTTTAATATTGTGTTAATCTTTTCATTCCTGGTTTTATTATTATTATTGTTAAGTGTGTGCATGATTATATTGTACCCCTGTACAACACTTTAGTGAACCGAAGTTGTTTTTAAACGCGTTTTAGAGACAAACTTTGACTTGACTTGACTTGACATATATATCTGTATATAAATGAATATATGAATATAGTGTCTATAAAATAAAGAGAGTATGGCTTCACCCTGCTCTGTTGAAAAGTCTCTTGTGATTACATTTGCTCTGATCCGGCGCTATAAAAATAAAGACTGATTGAGTCTCGCTGTATTTTTTCAATCTCATGCGCTCGTGGTTTTATTTTGACACTCCACGCCGGAAGCTCTTGCCGTACGTCAGGTAACTTCGACAGCAGCTCTGTTGTTTGTTAGCTGTCAGTTGGAGCGGAGCGATGCTCGCCGTCTGACCGCCGGACAGAAGCAGAGCCCGGGCTGTGGATCCTCTCTGTCCTCTGGAATGAAGTCACGGTGAGAGAAATAATCTGATTTTTGGACATTTGTCCACACCGGAGACATTAGTGTCCCATATCAGGGCTCTCCGTGTCCACCAGCGGGGTTGGAGGCGGACAGGTGAGTGCTTGTGGACACGGCTGATATCATCGATTACGGTAATTGGAAAATTCATTGAAATGGCCGAACTGTCCATCTAGTATCGGACAAACCGGCTGGTAAATATGCATAAACGGTATTAATACAGGTGTGACTGAGACAGAGGATAGTCTGGGGTGTGACTGAATGTAGCGCCTCCAAAATAACCCTCTCTAAGATAAAATACACAAATTAATGTAAAATATAAACTGTTTGGCCACACACAAGGCAACATTTGACCCGTCTCTTCCCGGGATAAGATGTAGGTCAGCTTGGTCAAATAAATATTTAATGTGCTGTTTCCGTTGAAGATAATGTGTTTAAAATATGAACATATGAAAGGATATCTGTGTGTAGGCGGCAGCACTTCCTGCAGAAATAGATGTCTGAATGTGGGTCGTGTAGTGTGAGGAAAGGCAGCAGTTGTACTCTCTGTAGTAAGTCCATAATAAGCCTCAATCCTCCTCTGCTCAGCCTGTAATCTGCTGTGGAGGGCGGTGGGCGGGGCTTACAGGTAGACCACACCTGTCAGGATGACATCACTAGACCCTGCAATTTTTATTTCAGGGATGCACGATAATGGATTTTTGACGATGTCCGATATGCCGGTATTTCCAAACTCATTATTGCTGATACAGAAATTGATAGTGATGTTTTGTGTCAACGGCTCAGAGTCTCTACTGAACTACAACTGACTTTTTATAAATATTACTGTCAATATGTGGCATATTTACGGCCAATTTGTATGGCGAAAATATCAGCTGTAAATATCTGCAAAAATGTTTCCATGTGCCTACTGATAATCAGCTTTTGAGGCAGTTATCTGCTGATACCAGAAGTGTTTCGATAATATCATATGTCCCAAATTTTTCTTTTTTTTTTTTTTTGGATCCTCCTTAACTATTTTCAAAGTAGCAGCTACTCTTCCTGGGGTCCAAACATTAAAACACAATCCACACAATACATCACTAAAATTCAGAATGTGAAAGAAAAAAAACGATAAATTAAGCAGAGTATATAGAAAACAAAAATTAACAGTGATATAGCCTCTCAGATGCTCATTGGCCAGGACATACAGTATGTGTATTAATAAATAACAATCTGAAACGATTCTTTAAATGAATTATTCCACATAGTACAGTGCATATTGACAAAACTACAATAGGGATGCACAATATTTGATTCTTGCTGATATTTCCATTGCAGATATGGGCAACTCCTTTACTCAGATTGATCTGTTGCTCTCGTGACAGTGTTTCTGTGTCAGAAATTGATGTTGACCATGTAAAACAATGTTTTATCCCTAATAGAAAACACTGTTGTTTTTTTAGTTAAAACGTTCAGCAGTATTAAGTTGACACACTTTGCTACATTCATACATTCTGTAGGTATTTCTGCCAGTTTATGTGATCTACTATACATGAGGCTAACATTTAACACAAAAAATATCGGCTATAAATATCAGCAGAAATTTTGATATCTGCTGATACGCTATTCCACTTTTCAACTATTCTCAAAGATAATTACACGATTCTTCATTTCATGGCATCTCTGTGAATTATATAACAGACTTTTAAGAGGATCTTGTTGATGTCAGATATTTCTACACACTCTTTTTAAAACACAGTTTTACTGTTAAACTTGTCTGATTGAAGACTAGTCTGTATTTTCATACCTTTATGCAGAACAGTGCGTTTTATGTCATTGATAATCCAAATTATACGGCCTCACAGATTAAATGTGAATGTCTCAAAAGACAAAAGACAGTGAAAGCATATGGAGATAAATACAGAAGATGAAGGCTGGAAAATGTGTAATTGTGTTTGGGATGTCAGTGCAGGAGAAAACATCGACATAAACTGCAGTCTCTGAAACACACAAGTGTTTATGGTCATATGAACAGAAGCAGCAGCAGCAGCAGAGCTTACTGTCTCCGCAAAGGAGGTTATGTTTTGTTTGTTTGTTTGTTTGTTTGTTTGTTTGTTTGTTTGTTTGTTTATCTGTTTCTTTGTTGGCAAATTTACCCAAAAACTACTGGAATGATGTTGCTGAAATTTTCAGGAGATGTTGGTAATGGTGCAAGTTCGAAATTATTAAATTTTGGTGGTGATCCACATATTTGTCTGGATGCAAAAAAATCCCAAAATGAAAAAAAATCCTACGCCATTTTGTAAAGGATTCGCTTCCAATTCCACAGGATAATATGGGGTTTATGTCTCTTTCATCAAGATAAATTTCATCTGGATCTGATCCACAATGACGTCACGAAATAACATTGAAGTTTATAATGGGAAATCCCATTGACGACATTCAATAATTCATATAAAATCAAAATATTAAGTGACGTTCCCAAGACTTGTTGTGTTCATAAAGGATAACAACCTCCATGTATGTGCTGAGTTTGGTCTGGATCCTGGCTCTATTGTGGATCAGGGGTTGTGGAAAAGCCACTGCCTGAACTGAGCTGTCTGGTGGAGGTCTGAGCTCTCTGAGTGCTTGACTTGTTTTCATTGTTGTGACATCGACTAAATATTTGAACAATTAAAAAAAGGGTTAAGCTCATCCAGCCTTAAAAGGCCACTTCACTGTCAGTATGTTGTTTAATGTGTTGAGGATGTGAAGCTGTGTTCATCTCTGACAGGCTGTTCTGGTGCTGAGTCTGTGGTAGGGTCAGTGCCTTTTAATAATCCATCCTCCTCCTTCCCTCTGACAGGAAGCATCATAAAGTCTCAAAAACAGTCCTGATGCAGCTCTGTCTCTACATAAATCTGATACTTCCCCCTCTTCTCCTCCTCAGTGTTCACAGACACAAACCTGAGCAATAACAAGAACCATGGTGACCAAAAAGATCCGGACTGAGTACATGAAAAAGTTCAGAGATCCTCGATGGGAGACGTTTTCCAAATGCTACGAGGACTCTGTGAAGTACCGGCTGACCCGGCGGGTGATGGAGCACTCACACAAGCCCTGGTTCTGGGAGGGCTGGGACAGCGGCTCGGACTCCAGCGGCTGGTCCACGCCCAGGCTGACCAGGAACAAAGTGGCCCCCCTGTCCCTGCCGCCGCCAACGTCGCTGGAGGGAAAGCTGAGCAAGAGCAGCCCGAAACCGCCTTTAGAGAACGGAGAGGCCGAGGATGGAGGCCGTGGGGAGGGCGAGGTCGATGCTGCTGCGCCTGCAGGTGAGGGAGACCACCGTCACTGACTTTATTCCTGATTTACTTTACTTTGTTTACCCTGGGGTCAGACACCAGGACTACTGAGTCAGCGATGAAGCAGGAATCACAGTTATTAAAGGAGATGAAGACAAAAACTCTCTGCCCACCAGTATGAGGACAGAGAGAGAATTTTTGTTATATTTCAAGCCCCAGTTTATTCACATATTATTTTTCTGGGTGTGATTTGCATAAAATTCTGTAAAATTTTAGTTTCTTTCTGGATTTTTGTTTCATCTTTACTGTCATTAAACTTTTAATATATTAAATAGACATCAGTACAGCTCTGATGTTCTGGTTGTCCTAAAAAATGTCTTAACTTGATTGTGCTTGAAAGGGTTTTGGTTCTACATGAGCAATAAAAAAATAGGTGAACTAAAAATAGCAGAAAATGGCACGGTGTTTCAAGGGTTGAAGAAGTTCATATCAAAATCATCGACCAATATTACTGTTTTGCAGAAACTCTTTGGAGAAGATTTGGATTTCAAATGTTGGTTGATTTTGGAACAACTGAACTTTTATTTCATTCACATGGTCAACTTAGTCAACAAACTGTGATTGGTTCTTAATACCTTTATTTATATACTGAGCATTGATCAGCCATATATTTTTTAATCAGTAATAACGATAACTCTGACAATTGGTTTAAGAATATATCAATAAATCAGTACAGTAGTGCAGATAATGGCGTGTTCACAGTATCTTATCATCGCCTGGTTTGTTTTTAGAAATAATTGAGCTCACATTTTCTCAGTCGATTAGTGGCACCCGCTCTCGCCTCTGGGAATAATTGATGTTATTTTTTACCGGCGGGAGTCCTGAGAGGGGTTTGTTTGTGCTCCTGTGAGAGCGTTCCTCTGACTGAATGAAGGCCAGAGTCTGCGGCTAAAAATATTTTTGGACTGAAGGTTCAGTAATCAGACAGGACGCTTTCCTCCTGTTCACAATCTGAGACTAGATATACCGAAGATGTTACATAACAAACCATATGGAGGGAAATATCCAGGACCAGGACTGGGGACCTCAGTCTTTGTCAGGGAGCTCATGTTTGGGTTTTTAAATTCAATTAATAATAGCAGTTTTACAACATTATTGAATGTGAAGCAACATTTTCCCCAGTCTAATGGGAACGGGAACCTCACGATCATGAAAACAGGACATCTTAGATCAACTACATCTGTATGTGTGAGAGTTTTTTCCTTGACAGACATTCCAGGGGCCACATTTTTTATTAAAATGTAAAAATATACATATTTTGGTCTAACTAGCAGATGCAGCCATTTTTCTTTTCCCCTTCCAGCCAAGATCCTGCCAGTTCAAGACAATTATCAGCCAACTCCCTGCCACTGGACGTCCCCCCATCTCTGCAGGGATGTATTTTTTGGCCTTAAAAGGATTGGTACAGATCACCCACAGTCCTACCAGCCACATGGGGAAAATAAAGATATTTCCTTCTTTTTGGGGCTCTCCTGTTTATCACACCAGTTCTGATTCTCTCTTCACGTGTCCCTCTGGTTAAACACTGGCCAACACTGGCTTTACGGCATCAGATCCAGCATGAAGTCATTCCTGATGAACCCTAACCCTTGTTCATAGTTACATAATTATAGATGTAAACATTATTTGAGTTATAGGTCTGTAACAACAAAAAGAAACCTCAAAACCACACCATGTTTTTCTGCTTCATATTTACAGAATTTGATAAAACTCTGGGGGCAAAATGGGAAGGTGTGGGGGGGGCTGAATCAATCAATTAATTAATGATCTCTATTTGTCAAGCTTCATTTTATTACAGATATAATTAATTCACTATGAGCACATCATTCAGGGGCTGTTTCTGCGTTTGTTATTATGTTTTAGTCCCAGTGATGCATCACCATCACCTCAGAATATTGGGGATTGCTGTTATTGTTGTTTTTGTGGTTATATTTTTTATTTTCATTATTATTTTTCATTTATGCCTGCACTTCAGTTGATGTGGTCAGAGTGTCAAAATACTAAACGTGTTGAAAGGTATAGCTCTGTTTTTTTTTTTCCATAAATGTAGTAAAAGAAAAGCCTGTACACATACATCAACATACATGTATGATATATGATATTTTAAGGATGTGTTGTAAATGCTGCTCATAAACCAAACACAAAAAGGACTGAGGGTGAAATTTTAATTTTGATTTTTTATTTGGAAATAAAAATCACAAAGTGATCAGTTTGTGTCTTCAGTCAGAAATACAGAACAGATTGTTTATCCGATGTCTTTTGTGCCTTGAACCTCTGCTGTTTGTTTGTCTTTCAGTGACAGAAAACGGCGTGGAGGAGGCCAGCGGGGCCTCAGTGGAGGTGGCTCCCCCCACCAGCGGACCCTCAGACGACACTGATAACGGCCCTGCAGACACGCAGTCCTCTGACGGAGAGCCGGTAAGCCAGGCACCAAAGCGACGACACCGCCGTCGAGCCCCTCGGTCTGAACCCGGGCACCGGGACGGTTCCCACGACGACAAACCGACAGTCATCCGCAAACCCCCCAGAGCAAAGAGCCAGCCAGCGATCAGCTCCAAGGAGAACCACGGACCCTCCAGCCGACTGGACTGGACTGAAAGACAGACAGAGGTCAGACGGACGCCCAATGAAGTGAGTATCTGAAATACACACACCGAGTAAAACTTACATCTGACAGAAACAAACAAGAAGTGAACAGGGTTGAACTTTTGTGGAAGGAGTGCTCAGGTGTTAAAACATAGCAACAGACCTTCATGCTGCAGAAACAGGTGTTCAGTTCTCCATCAAATATTTTGGACTGATCCTCTACGGGTCAGTGGGGCATGAGGCACCTTATTATTTTAGATTTTAAAGGGAAAAAAATCCCAATTTAATAAGACTTGGCTTCTCTATCCTCTCTATCCTCCTTTACTAGCATTCAATAAAAGGTTATTAGATGTTTCATTTTATCCAACATGACTTAAGAAATTAAAGGAAACATAAAAAATGTCTTACCCTTTACACTTCATATTTTAGTCGACTAAATTTACAGTGGATTTTGTCGACTAAAATGTTGTGAAATTTCATCAACTAAAACTAGACTAAAGTTAAAACAATTTAATGACTAAATTATGACTAAAACTAAAAGATGTTTTAGGCAAAAGACTGTAGCTAAAACTGAATTAGAAAGTGCTGTCAAAATGAACACTGGACTCTGGAATTTATTTGGTACAAGTAAGTCTTCTCTTATGGATATTTATTCCAAATATTTATGCATATATATTTTTTAATGTTTATGCACAAATATTACCCCTGTCCTTGTGTTGTTTTTTTCCAAAGTTTAGTAAGCTTTATAAAAGAGTTATTGATGAGTTTGTGAGTCAAACACAAGAGTGAGAACATCCTCAGAGAGTCGAAGCAGCACCAGAGGATCACAGGACACCAGAGAGATGAAGCCGCGTCACCGAACACTTCGCTCACATCAATAATAAATCATCGGTGTTGTTTTCGGAAACGAGCCCTCTCCTCTCTGGTTTCTCCCCTTAGAGCAACACGTCCGACGCCTGCGTCCAGACCCGCAGAGAATCAAACAAGCGAGGCTCAAACCTGGACCGGCGGCGGGCTCGGTCGGCCGACCTGGAGAAGGTGAGGCGGTCGCAGCTGACGGTGGTGGACGACCGCTGGATGACGGAGTACATGCGCTGCTTCTCTGCCCGGCTGAGGTAGAGACAGGACCCTCCACCCCAAAACAACCCTTAAAATATACAGAATGTTTCTTTACAGAGCAAATATCAGACATCAGGGCAGGACGTTTAGTTTGTTCCAGTGGAGCAACAAGAAAACTGTCAGTCATGTCAAACTTTAATAAAGGGACACACCAACACACGTCCAACGATCTCTCATGTGGCTTCAGTGATGAGATGTTGACAGGTAATCATATTTTTGGGGCCAGTGACACAACAAAAACTGCATGCTGTTGCTTTAAACCAGAAGTATTTAAAGTTTTATTACTGACAGAGTGGCAGAGAAACGAATGCTCGACTTAAATCATGTAACATCATCATCATAAGTAGTTTTTCTTTGCCTCTCTCTACGTGTAGTTTTCATGCCGAGCAGACACAGGACAATTAAACTGGGTTTAATGTTGGCCTGAAGCCTCTTTCCTGCATGTCATTCTCCCTCTCCTCTATCCACTGTCTCTCATCTGTTAAAAAATGGTAAAAATATCCAGCATCGGTCATCGGTCTGTGCTTTAGTCCTCAAGTAATGCCTGTTTCTCCATAGAATATATCCTCTCAACATCCTGAGCCATCGTCTTGACTGTGTTTGGCCCCTCCTTGCCTTTCGTCCCCCACAAAAGCAAAATAAAAATAATAAAATAAAACCACAGAGGTGTTTTTGCTGTGCCTGCACTTTGCTCTCTGTGATTGGCCCTGACATAAAATGACAGTTTTCTTGTTGCTTCAGCTTCATTTTCTTGTAAATCACTGCTGTTGAGGGAAACAAAACACTCTCTGTTTCTGCTGAGCTCAAATATAATCTGTCAAACACGGTTTGATAAATCAGAAGATTCTTCCTGTAAAGAAAAAACACCTTATATTCTTTTCTACTGATGAGTTCGACCCTCAGAAACCGTCTTTCAGTTGGATGTTTGGCTTTAATTCTGTGGTAGAGCATCGTTCACCAGCATTGAAGAAGTAAATCTCACGTGTGCTCTCTGAGCCTGAATCAGACTGTTATCGTCATACGTGACGTATCTACGGGTCATGAATGTCTGCTTTTCCCCGACAGCAGTGATCAGACCACAGAAACACACATCACAGACTTAACCGTGTTTCAACACAGAGATTCAACTCATCTGAAGAATAAAAACCATCACACGGATTAATATTTGAATGTATTTAGTTTTTAGGCATGAAAGCTCTCCCACTGGGATTTAGTTACTCATCGATTCTCTTTCAAAAACATTTTGTCATTTTTATTTTCCTTTCCAAAAAGGCAGCTGTGTGTTTTAACTCTGAGGCAGCAGAAAGGACCAAACTGGAGTATTTTTGATATTCGAGTATTTTAGATGCAAAGATGTAAACTTTAGACTTTGGAATGATTAAAAAACAAAAGATTTATCATTAAAAACTAAGTGTTGAGGTATTTTCTGAGTAAAAAGTGTATTTTAATTAACTCTATATTGATAATAAGGACAGAGTTTACTTTGATTTTGCAGCTTCGGTAAATCAACATGCAGCTTCTTTAAGAGGAAACCACTTTAATGCTGACATGGTGCTTCTCTGTATGACAGCTATGCTAAATGAACATTTACTTTAATTAACTGTGTTCACATGGACACCGGTTTACTGGTTTGATCATTTTCAGGTCATGGTGTCTTCATGCACGCAGACAAATCTGGGAACTAAAAGGGTTGTAAAGGAGCAGAAAATGTCCATTAGATTTTAAGAAATCTTCCATGGGAAGCTAAGCTGGGGAATTTGGAAATACTACAAATTAAAAACTTTTCATGGGAATTATGGGAATTAACTGGAAATTGGGGTAATTTAAACAACCCGTATCCAAATAAATATAATTTTGTTTTGTCATAGGCAGACATCCATGTAAAATGATAAAATGAAAAAAAAACATTTCAGCACATTGATTTTTAAGTAGAACTTTATCAAGTTTTAATTATTTCACTGAACAATCAGTTTCAGCCTCACTTTATGTCCACTGGCTCAAATGTGTGGCTTCAACAGTCCAGGGCTCTAAAAATCATCCGTGCACGTAATGGTGGGATACACAGTGCACGTAGGGGGCATGGCCTCAATACTCCTGCAGTAAGCAGTGTGCTGTGTGCATGTCCTTTAGGAACAGCTGAGATGTTGTCAAGTATACTTCATGAAATCTGTCTGTCTAAAAACATATTTAAAAAAATATATGAATATACATTCCAGGTTTATTTCCGTTTATTCCCACAAATGCCTGTTAATTTCCATGAAAAGTTTCCAACTCTGAAAATTCCTGGAATTCTGCCACAGCTACAGCTGGTCCTCTATAAGAGGAGGAGGGTGGAGATTGTTAGTTATTTTGATCATCAATCAATCAATCAATCAATCAATCAATCAATCTTTATTTGTATAGGGCCAATTCATAACAAGTGTTATCTCAAGAACCTTTACAATAGAGCAGGTTGAAGACAAACTCTTCATTTTACAGATACACATACATACATATACATATATAAAATATACATATACACATACATATATCCAAACCCAACATTAATCCATCGTCAAGGGGCGTCTGTAGGGGGCTTACAGTAAACCTGTTCAGCAGTAGTAAATCATCAGACTGGCAATAGAATAAAGAGGGAGGTCATCAAAATTGTTTCCTCAGGATATTACAGTGATGATAATCCCTTTGGTCTTTACCCATGATGACACAGTTTCTAGACTTTAACTGAACTCCAGAAAACTCCTGCTCCCTGAAATCAAGACACTGTGTCTACAGGCACAACCATTAAACCAGGATACTTAAAACCCGATCATAACCAAGAAACTGGAGTCCACGTCCACACAGTTTAGTGATTATAAACCAAATCTGTTTAAATGACAGAAGGCTCATTATGCAACACAAACACTTTGTTTAAATAGAATTAGATTTAATATTGAACTAAAACTCAACTTCATGAGAATGTTTTTTGAGGCTAATGGCAGAAATAATAACCATCTAATTTATCACATTGCAGAGAAATCACTATGCTTAAACACAGAAGTTTTAAATCAGGTCTGTTTTTCAAATCCTTAAACAAAACCTTGGTGTTATTTTTCATTGTGATGTCTTTGTGCAGCGATTATTTGCAGTGAGTAAAAAAGGAAACATATAAATGAAGATTAAAGAGGTCATATTTCGCCTTCATGCTGTTTCATAAATTCGATCTCGACATCAGTTTTCCCCAAACCGCCTTCAAAAACTGCCACAGACTTTGAGACAAGGGAAGATCTTGAATGTGAACTCAGTTTTAGGACTCACTGCCGCACCGCTCGAGTGGTCAGGTCAGAGTGGTTCAGCATCGAGTTTTCAACAGCTCTGCATTCTTTGCAGAGTCCATACTCTGCTCTGGGCGTGCCACCGCTAGCCAATGATCTTGAACTTGTGATGTCACAGTGGTAGATCCGCTCAGGAGCCAGGGGAATCAGCCGTTTCAGGCAGCTACTGGTGCTGTTCACAGATGGAGAAGTCCTGAAGCAGACTTTGCTGTCTTGTGCATAGAAGTACTGAAGGACACACCAGAGCAGGGGTCACCAGCCTGGAGGTCCTGATCCACTGGGTATGATTCAGTGTGCTAGGGCTGGGTGATATGGCCTAATAGTACAATCCCTGATTTTTTTCCACAACGTTCAATTCACGATTTTAATCGATTTTTTTCCCTCTCAAAAAAAAAAAAAAAAAGAAAAGAAAAACAAAACCGCGATTGAAGACTGAAGGCTGAGGTTTTTTCACAGAATATTAACATGGAGCGCCCTGCAATCGACTGCCGACCGCTTCAGGGTGTACCCCGCCTCTCGCCCAATGACAGCTGGGATAGGCTCCAGCCCCCCCGCAACCCCGAAAGGAATAGTCGGTATAGAAAATGAATGAATGAATGAATTAACATGGAGCTCTCTGATAAATATTTAATCTGAATTAAAAAAAATACAAGCCTATAAAAGTGCAAAACCTGACAAGGTCCACCATCGTGAAAACTGTAAATTTTCAGTATTTATGTTTTTTAACAATTTACAGTTGGAGTAAGTCAAGAAAAAAAAATTAGATTTTTAATTTTTAAATCTGCAGAAAATAATTAGAATTAATCACTATATTGCCCAGCCCTACAGTGTATGCTTTGTCATAAATTTTCATAATAAAATTCATAATAAAAAGCTCGTAAGTTTTGTTTACTTGCATTTTTTCAGTCCTGAACTTTCAGTGTCGTGTTATTTTTAAGGGGTGACAAAAATGCAAATATGATGATTTATGACTTTTATCATTTCCAAAGGCTTTTGATGGACCAAAGAATTTATCTGCTCCATCAAACGTGGGTAAATATAAATAATTAAAATTATAAAAGTGACATAATTTTGACTTTTCAGGGAGTTTGTCTGGGTAGATCTTGTCTTCCTCATCATTGTCACAGGAGATCTTTTATTAAAAACTCTGGTGATCACTGAGGAGAACATGAAACATGAAAAAGCTCAATATGACCTCTTTAACATTTTTTTAGCTCGACTGTTTCATTAAATCAAACTGACATGCAAAGGTTGTGAGGAGTTTCAGAGTTTGTTCGTGTTGATGTAACTTATGATTGTAAATACATGTTGATGTCATTGTGACTAAACTGAGGGCTAATGTGATCGAATGATGTGATTAAAATGTACATTTTTGTGGTCAAATATAAAAATCTGAATGCTTTTCAACATAATTCACTGAGAATGTTCATGGATGTCCACACACCGACTGAACCTCGTCACAGAGAATGTGAAACTTTTTCTTTTAGTCAGTTTTAATTCTTTAGATGTAAATTTGGTTTGTAATTGTTATTTAAAGTTCAGTCTGTAATATTTGAACACCTCACGAGTCTGTCAGTGTCTCTTACGATGTTATGAACATTGTTCACTTTGCAGGATTAAACTGGAGACATTTTGGGGGAAAATTTCACATGTTTTAGTGATTTAAATGTTGAAACAGACCAGTTCAATTTCTATTTTTCATCCGAGCAGAGAAAATTAACAAACATGTTCAAGAAAAAACTTAGGTGAGCAATTATTAGTGCACCACAACCAATAAACAAGCAAAAATGTAACCTGGCTGCCCAAGAGGATTTTATTGTTTAAGATTATATATCCTCTGAGAAAACAATATATTTACCGTTTGGGGCTCAAGGATTGGTCAGGATTGTAACAATAAATACGTTTTTTTTTTTTTTTCTTTTTTACCTTATGTAAAAACATTATCTATTACAAAATATTGAAAATACTAAAGTTTGAACTGATTTAAATTTCTAAAAATAAAAACAAAGTCTTGCTTTAGAGTGTCTCAGGTATAGAGAAGCTGGAGTTGAACAGGAAATGCAATTGGGATGGGAATCAAAAACCAATTCCAACTGAGAATCGATAACAACTCCCTCAAGAAATCGATATCATTGTTGTTTTTTTGCTAAGAATTTCCTTTTACTTTGCTCTGCATGGCTTGCGAACGAAAGACGTCTCACTCTCATCAGAGGCAGTCAGTAGAAATGACAACAAAGAAGTCAACAATCATGGCAGACGTTGCTGCCACTGACAGCCTGTGCAGTCCAACTCTTTTCCCCACAGAAAATCTACAAGAATCAATAAAGGAATCATTAAAGGGTTGGATTGATAAACATCATTAATTGCATTGATATCAATAAAATCGTATCAATTCCCATCTCAGTGCCCTCACAAAAGATCAGCCGGAATCATTCAGGGAATCATTAAAGAATTGAATCAATAAGCAGAATCGTTAATAGCATTAGAATCAATGTTTTTTTCCAACTCCTATCCCTAAAATACAAACAAAAAGTCAAAATGTTTAAATTTATAGAGATGTTTTCTTATCTATTGACTTATTTCTGTACCTCATGAGCTCATACCCGATGGTCGTAATGTTCAGACAATCACAGGTCGTGTATTTACCCGTCCTGGAGCAGAAAGTCTCTAAAGCTTCAAGCAGACACCAGAACTTAAGCTGAACGATGAGGAGTTTGTGAAATGCACTGTTGGAGGAGCTGTTTGTATTTTCTTGCTGTGAGTTTTTGTGGTTAAATGGCAGAATGTGAAATAAAAAATGTATCATATGTTTGAATATTTAATCGATTTTATTCTTTAAGCGGGCTTGTTTACATTTTTGCTCACTGTGTTTGTATTTTAACATGCACAATAACGTTATATATATATATTTTCATCCACTTTGCTGTGAATAAATCATACTTGAATAAAAGTGTATTTGAATAGTTTATGCCCTTGTCTTTCTTATTTATACACAAAGTTAATGACAGTATTGAAACCATAAAGTTTTTGGCCTTTCTTCTGCTTTCAGCTTAAGCAGGTCACAGTGAAACAGACATTGATGCTGCAGGAGAAACACTCATGAAACGAACAGGACACATATAAAACTTGTGTTTTTAATTCTAAATACTGCACAAAAAGAGAAAAACCTGTAAGAGAAAAGTACCTTCTTTCAAAAAGATTGATGCTTCTCTTCATCTGAATAACTTAGAAAAACAAGGAGCTTTTTATTTGTAAGTAATAATAATTTAAAATAATATATTTTGATTTTCCTTCAGTTATTGTCATTTTCTTTATTCAGTTAGGGGTGTCAAAAATGCTCGACTACAGCATCAGTTTGTTCCTAAGGGGGAATAAAACAATTTTATGAAGAAACCTGTAAAATTTGTTTGTTATAGTTTACAATGAAAAGACATTTTTGCTACAGTTAATTTCAAAAGCCATTTGTAATTATAAAAATAATATATATATTCATAACAAGTGTTATCTCAAGACATTTTACAATACAGCAAACTGAAGACAAACTCTTCATTTTATAGACACACATACATGTATAAATATATAAAATATCTGTATTTTGTGTTAAAGCGCATAAATAAGTTCAGACTTGTGTTCTGAATCTTCGGTGTAAATATCGCGATATTTTGGCACCATTCTGTTCTCGAAGTTTGCCATGTCACATCTCTCTGCATTTCCCGGGAAAATAAAAAAATCCGCCAACTGTACTCTCGTCAAACTCCCGCCACAGCACTGCCGCCCACCTCCTCCCAGTGACGTCACATCCTACTGCGAACGCAAGCCAATCAGCGCGGAGGATGCTGTCGCCGCGAGCTGAGACGGATCAATGAGAGCGCAGCGGCGGGAAACACAGCTGATCGAGGAGGAGGAGATTCAGGACGTTTGGCGCAAGTTTGAGCTCAGACTGCTGCAGAAGGAGGAGGAAGAGGGTCGACAGAGGGACCAGGACAAGAGGACAAACTCTGCTCTAAAATCAGGAGACATTTTACTACATTAATCAAGGTAAAGTCCCCGTATGTTCCAGAAGAAAACTCTCTGTCGCCATTTTGAACTTTAAGTGTTCTTCATGCGCTGTTCGTCTAAGTTAGTCTGTGTTATGATTGTTTGTCGACTTGAATACAGAGATAAGCGCCAATTGTTTGCTCAAAATCTTTGATATTCTTGGATTCAGGTGGTAAATTAACTGTAAAATATCAGTTAAACCTGTAAATTTGTTCAGGGTCCTCTCTTTCTGACCTCCATTTCGAGCTCTGCAGTGTTGGCGCCATTTACCAGCCGCCCTGTTGTCTGTCTTCATGAAGGAGAGGCCTCACGATGAGATGTTTTTAGCTTTGAAACGCGTTTTTACCCACAGTAGACTTGTGTTATTATTTAGTATGGGCAAATATTCCTAATGCTTGATCCCCAGTTGCAATATAAATTCACCTAAACATCTATGTTCAGCAGAAAGGCAGACAAAGACATCGTTTGTTGCAGTAGAATAATTTACCTTTATTAAGACATAAATACATTTTTTAAATCTTGAACCCTAAACAAACTATTTAGGTGTTTTCTTTGTAGATAATTTTATTCACTAACACTTAGTAATAATCAAGTGTGAACGTTGAAATATGACTCAGTGTATCACATTTCCACCATAGTTTCAGTGAAGAAATGCACAAGAATAAGTTAAAAACAGACTTTATCTCGTATTTTAGAGTTTCCTTTACATTTTATTTTCAACTCTGGTTATTGTTGAATTTAAAAGTTAACATTAATAATATACCAGCAGTAATATAGACAAAAAAACACATGTACCACAATACCTCACCCCGTCATCACTGCTGGGGGACATTTAACACCATGAGTTTTTTTTTATCAATACTTAAATGAGTTTTTGTTTTGTTCCTCACACAAACAGACTCCCATTGACAGGAGTTCATTTTCTGATCTACTCTTGACAAAATCTAATATTTGTATAGCTGAAGACACAAAGCTAACTCTGAAACTTAGGTAATAATTATGGATGTATATTAAAATGTGACCCACTGTCTCAAATGTCTACTTTTAATTGTTTCAGTAAAGAAACACACAAGATTAAACAGAAAAAAATCACTTATTTCAGAGTTTTCTCTACATCAAATCATTGATTTCTGGTAACTGTTAAAAGTGAATATTTGCAACTTTCCTACCTGTGAAGGAAAACTTACTGTGAAGCAAAAGGAGGTTTGTTGTTTTGTCCCCAAATGACTTTATAATATATCCGAGCTCCACAATCACAAGGTTGCATACAGCTTGAGAGTGAATAAAGTTGTCTGCGTGGTGTCAGGTCTGATTTTTATGTTTTTTCTTACAGCTCAGGTACGTCATCGTTTTCTATCGGTACCAGCAGATATTAGCCTAAAAGTTAAATGTCTGTATCGGCCGACATTGAAATTTTTTGCAGATATATTGACCATATATTGGCTGGAATATGAGGCAATTCCACGAATGTACAATATTGATACACCTCATCGCTGCATGGGTACATATAAAAATCAAGGGTTTCATTTTCGCAAGAGTTAGATGCTGTTTTTCTTGTTTTACATCCGTTCCTCGTAAAAATATACAGCAACACTAAAAGAAACAAGTCTATTTTTGTACCGAGCTTGTGCTCTTGACCAGAAATATCTGTATTGGTGGCAAAAATCCAAATCATGCACCCCTAACCAGCAGAGCAATGTGAAGTGTATTTGATATTGAGGAAGTGTGGAAATACCAGCATCCTGCTGAAACACTGTTAAACAGCACTGTCTAATTTAAAGAATATTTTGGGCCTTTTTTGACGGTGGATAGACTCGGAAAGGGGATTCAGTATAGGGGGGCACGTGAGACAAATATTCACCCTCTCTGCCATGCGGGCACCCCTGCCGGTGTGCTGTATTGTGGATTAAACCTGTATGAAGAATTATCCTAAACTGACAGGGATTTTTGATGGTTGGTCTGAAAGCTGGTGTGATTATTGTGCCATTTTTCCTGGTGTTGTATAAATGTTTGTGATTGTTCTGTGTGAACCTTCCAGTAACAGCAGCTCTTCTTTTCTTCGCTCAGACTGAAGATGCCGAGCACTCGCTCTCAGGGCCAGTCTCAGCCCACCCTCTCATTCCCTCGCCGTAAATCCTGCAGAGCTTCCTCTCGCTCCAAGACGCCACAGCTGGACAAATCTCCAGCTCCTTCTCCCTCTAAGCCCAAACCCCAACTCCTCTCCCCGACCCTGACCAGGATCGGACCGCTCTCTCCTCAGAGACCTGCCGATCAGCCCCTCCTGCTCTCGCCGAAACGCCCTGCAGCTCGACCACAGGCAGCACCAGCGTCCCCACGACTTCCACTGAGCCCGAGGAAACGCACAGGTAAGACACTCGCATTATGTCTCCTGTTCTGTCTCTGTAATCAAACATATCAGCCTGTGTGAAAATAAATAAAAGTGGTTAACTCTCCACTCTCGTGTCCCGGGTCCAGCTGTGTACAAAATAAAACATCTTTCATCAGACCTGATCATTTTCCTCTGAGGACAGCTTGGTAAAGTCTTTGCTTCCTGGTGTGATTTTGACATTTTGATTAAATTCTGTATTTTTTGTCTCCAGGTGATGATAATGGATGTAACCTCGGCCCCGCTCTGCTCGGTTCTCCCCCGAAGCAGAGCAAACCGACCCTGTCCTCCCCTCGGAGGAAGCTCGGACTTGACGAGAACTCGCTGGTCTCTGCCCGCCGACAGCTGGTCCCGTCCTCACCCGCCTCCAAGTCGTCGCCAAGGAGACAGGAAACACCCGTTGGGAGCCCGAAGAATCACAGCTCGGAGAAGAAGGCGCCGGTTGCTCGACTCTTTGCAGAAAGTGAGTTTGTATTCAAATTTTACCAAAAAGATCCAAAATACACACAAACCTGAATGTTCTGATGTTGATCTGATCGTCTCCTGAAGTTTTGTCTGAGTGACAATGTCTGTTTGGTCCCAGGACCTCTGACAAGAACCAGGAGGTGAAAGTGTCAGAAATTATGTTCAGGAACAAGAATATCAACTTTTTATAAGTCACAGTTACATAAATCACATTCTTTACAAACAGCTTTCACTCTTGGTTGTCTCTGTTTGGTCTCTGCTGTTTTTGTGCCTGTGAGTCAGTACGCAGGGCTGCATAAACTCCTGCTGCAAGTATCAGTCATGTAATTAAGTTTATCGGGGTCTCACGCCTCTGCTTCTTAACATAAAGAAAGTATCCCCGTATGGTGTCAAATTTTGGTGAAGGTGGTGAAATCTGAAGCGAACAGAGAGCATGACTGAAAATCTGTGTTGTGTGCTGAACTGTTTTGTTATATTCAAAACCCTTGTTTTCCTTTTTGGTCAGAAGTTTACAGATAAAACACACTGCTGACGTTTTAAACGTATAAGCACACTAACTCCATTTAGGCTGCAGGTTCTCCACTTTCACGTCTTTTAAATAATTAGTAAATATTTGTCAGTTTGACATTTTTAACCAGTGGAGGGAAAAAATATAAAGTATTAAAGGTTTCTTTCTAATAAAGCACCTTGTTGTTTCCTCTTCAGAGTCCAGGTTTCTGAGTGTGAAGCAGGCGCTCCACACCGCCATCCCCGAGCGTCTTCTGTCCAGGGAGACGGAGCGAGCGTCCATTAAATCGTTCCTGGAGGAGAAAGTCCTGCAGCGTGTTCCCGGCAGCATCTACATCTCAGGAGCTCCAGGCACCGGCAAGACGGCCTGTCTGAACTGTGTGCTGCAGGAGATGAAGGTACTGACACCGACATCGGTCTGAAGGTTCAGTGGCACCGAGCGGAGAGATCCGGAAAGTCTGTGTGTGTGTGATACCAACTGTGTGGTGGTGTCAGGGTTTGAGGGGCCCTGGAGTTCAGTGAAAGCAGAAGAAATTTTAAGTCTCTGTCCCAAACGATCTGGTGTAGAAACGATCTCAGACAACAAGTGAATAAAAATTGAGGGGTTAGAATGACTGAAGGCCACATCGGATGCTTTAATTGTGTCACACACACAGCAAATAAAACACTGGTTCTGTTGAGAGATGCACAAAATTATTGGAAGAAAATCCACATCACACAGTTAACTTAGAAGTTTGATGTTTTGGGAACCAGAAAATATTTTTTTGCAGGTATATTCAGCAGATACTGTATTTTAGACAAACAAATTTTAACACAAATGGGTTGTTTTTTTTTTACAACAATTGATTTGGTCCTGTTTCTGCACCCAAAATGATCATTTATGGGTGGACCACATTTTTGTTCAGTGTGAGGACTTTTAACTGAAGTGTTTTCTCCTGATCAGGCGGAGCTGTCGTCCGTTCAGACCGTGGTGGTGAACTGCATGACCCTGAGGAGCTCACACGCCATCTTCCCTCTGCTGGCCGACAAACTGAGGGCGCCAGGCGGGCAGAGTGGTCTGCAGAAGTTCCTGTCGGCCCCAGGACCGGCTGTGTGAGTTTCTGCTCTTCAAATATCTGTTTAGAGTCGATGAAGAAAACCTGTTTGACTCAGGGAGGACCAGAACACCTCTTACCTGCTCTGTCTTTGTCCTCAGACTTCTGGTTCTGGACGAGATGGATCAGCTGGACAGCAAAGCCCAGGACGTCCTCTACACCATCTTTGAGTGGCCGTACCTGCCCAAGTCCCGCCTCTGCCTCATCGGTGAGACTTTCACGATGACTTTAAGAACATTTTAATCTTAAAAACTTCAGACTGACACCACGATAAAGCAGAAGACTCATTCTCGCCACATATGTTAGAGTTTTCATCCACATGAGGGTTTGGAAGTCTTTAAATCAGATCTTCTTGTCCTCAGGTATCGCCAATGCTCTGGACCTAACAGACCGGATCCTGCCCAGACTGCAGGCTCGCCCTCACTGTCGCCCCCTGCTGTTACACTTCCCTCCGTACAGCCGTGAGGAGCTCGCCGCCATCGTCCAGGACAGACTCACACAGGTGAGCACAGCAGTGTTCATTTTGACAGCACATTTTGATTTAGTTTTAGTCTTTTGCCTAAAATATCTTAGTTTTAGTCACCTGAATTGTTTTAACTTTAGTCTACTGTAAATTTAGTCGACTAAAATATGAAGTGTAAAGAGTAAGGCCTTTTTATGTTTCCTTGAACTGCTGAAGTCATGTTTTACACTTGGATAAAATGAAACCTAATAACCATCCAAACTTAATTGACTCATCCAACCTTTCCACACAACCAAAGTAGCTGTGATTGGATATATTCCTAACTTGTCTCTACTTTCTACATGACCAAATTAGGTCTGATTGGATTAAGTCTCTGTCAATCATTTTAGTGTAGTTTTTATTTGTTAATGAAAATGTCAGTTTTTGTCAATGTGCACTTGTTTTTATTAGTTACTGTCTAGTTTTCGCCAGGGGAAAAAGGCTGTTGGCGAAAACTGACAAAAATAATTAGTCAACAAAACAAAAGCTGTAGCACAGCAGGCTTTCCTCTCCTCTCTGATCTCCTGCTGTCTATCGACTCTCATGCACGTGTCTCTCCTCTCAGGCGTCAGCTGACGGAGTCCTCGATGCCTCTGCGGTTCAGTTTTGTGCTCGGAAAGTTTCTGCGGTGTCGGGAGACGCCAGGAAAGCCCTGGACATCTGCAGGTACGACAACGTGTTGAAACAAAAATGTGATCTCTCGTCCTTGATTCAGAGGAATTTATTCGTCATTCCAGTTGGCTCTTTTATGAGGAAATAACAATACTGACATTCCGGCATCAGCTATATAAAAAATAAATAAACCTATAAATAAGGCAGTAAGCGTCACAGTATGCGACATGCTTGAATCTGCAGTTTTTTACTGAAATGTTGATGATTTAATTCATGCTAAAGCAGTTATTTTAATCTGGAGATGTTCTGTTTGTGTCTGTAAATGTCTGCTGTAATTATTTGTAGTTTTCAAATAAATTTTTGACACAATTTCCCCGTTAAGATGTTGTTTTAGACTAATAAGTCCTGGTTTTAGAGGATTGTCACTCAGCTCCATTTTGTCTCTGAAGCTTGATAAAGTTTATTTGTTCAGCCTGAGAGTGAACGTCTGTTTTTATCTGCAGGAGAGCTGTGGAGGTGGTGGAGTCAGACGAGAGGAGGAGAGCTTCAGATCCAAAGTCCGAGTCCAGAGGTGAGGACGGCCCCGTGTCCTCAGACCTGCTGAAGAATCTGCTGCTGTTTCACACTAACTCCTGATCTCTTCTCGGTCTCTGCAGCGTCCCGCGTCAGCCTCCCTCAGGTGGCTCGGGTTCTGTCGGAGGTCTACGGCGACAGGATGGCGTCTCAGAGCGGCAGCTCGGACGGAGAGAGTTTCCCTCTGCAGCAGAAGCTCCTGGTCTGCTGCCTGCTGCTGCTGATCAAGAACGGGAAGAGCAAAGAGATCGTCCTCGGGAAGGTGAGAGACAGAGACCTGAGGCTTCACGGAGAAAAGAGTTTAATTTACAGAAAGCCTTTCTCACAGGCAGCAGCTCAAGGTGTAAAAACAACAGACAGGACGACTTTAAGAGCATGAGAGACGGAGAATGAACAAAAGTTAGTATATAAAATTTATACATTTAATTATAAAACAAAGACAGGGTGGCATTAGGAGCATTAAAGATGTAAAATTAACAAAAGGTAGACAATGAAATATGAGTTTTTCAAGGTCAACAGGAGAAATAATATTAAAAAATACATTTATTTATTTAACAAAGAGAAGAAAGCTGAACATCTGATGTCAGAACAAAAACATCAATGATTTTAATCTTTATTCTGTCCTGACGCTGAAGCAGGGATCAGTCTGAGGGCCAACGGTCTACAGTCACTTTTCTCTAATAAATCAATCGACTTTTCAAGGTCTGCATGGGGCAAAGATGGTATCATGTTCTGTTAACGATAAGATAAAATGTCCTTTTAGCTGAAAAATGAAGTTCTGATACTTTTCATGAAATTTATCATCTTTTTATAGATTTAATTAAAATAATCTTTGGGTAACACTTTCTGTGAAGTCCCTCCATATAAAGCATTTTAAATGCATTATAAGCATGTTTAAAAGTTGTAATGTTGTAGCTGAGGACATATTAATGATGCATTATAACAAATCAGACAGTAAAGAATTTCATTAATCTTTGCATTTGCACTTACTGTTGATGTTTAAAAGTTTACATAGGGCCAGATTTCGTTTTAATAACTGAAGAATTTCACTTTTTAACATCACCTTTTTCTGCTTTTCTTTTTTTTAACACTTAAAACTTATATTTTCTGTAAGCATGAAAGACTTAAATCAATCTGATGAATTCTCTGAGGAATAAAATTATATTTGTTTTTGAGTCACAGGGTTTGAAGGTCGATCCTTTAAAAAAATTGGTGTAAAAAATGAAGTTCACATCATTTTGTTTTCTTTGGTTTTATGTAGTGATTCTTATTTTTCCCTTCACTTTAAGCAAACAATGACTTCTTATGATAACAGAACCAGTTTGTAAAATTACATCTGTTAATCTTTTATTCCCATTCCCTGATCATTACAGCCCTCAATATTAACGTCAGACAGATGGACAAAAGTAAATACATGGAAGTTCCTGCAAATTCCTGCATGATCAATAGAAATGACATCATTTAACATAAATTAAATAAAACCAGTTTAACTCATTTAAATGACAGTTCAGCTAGATGCTGCTATATTAATCAACATTATTCCTCTCCAGATCAAATTCATTATAGACATAAATGTTAATTTTAGACTGATCTCTATCCATGGTTATATTGATTATACAACAAATATGGTGCCATAAAAATCAAAAGTGATGAGGACAGATTTATGATCTGGCATCTATGAGTTTGTCTCTAACTTAAATTCTTATTTTTGTCCTTTTGTCTCTGTCTGGATGCAAACATCTCTGGATGTATGTATGTGTATCTACAAATATATTTGTTATATGAACTGATATGTTTATCTATAGAATGAAGAGTTTGTCTTCAGCTTGCTCTATTGTAAAGTGTTTTGGGATAACACTTGGTTTGAAGTAGAGCCATACAAATAAAGATTGATTGACTTCTATTTTCGGTTCATCATTTTGTATTAGTGATTACACAGTAGTATGAGCCCATTTTAACACAATATCTCATAAACCTGCTCATGTTGTCTCTATAATGCATCATAAAGTCAAGCTACTGCATGATGTCTTTCTGTTTGTGTAAATTTAACTCAAATTTGTCCTGATGGTCAAATTATTTCTTTAAAATCCGTCACATTCTGATTGAACGATCTGGTTAATGATCCTGTCTCTGTTGTGGTTCTGGTCACCATCTTGTTATTTATGAAATGAAGCATCAGACAGATGGAGTCCCTGCTGCAGTCTCAAATGTCCAGCAGGTGGCGCTGCAGCTCTAACTCTCTGCTCTGTGATTGTCTGCAGCTCCATGAGGTCTACAGCCGTCTGTGCGCCCAGCGGCAGGTCTCTGCGGTCGGTCAGGGCGAGTGCTTGTCTCTGTGCTCTCTGCTGGAGAGTCGAGGAGTCTTCGCCCTGAAGAAAGCCAAAGAGGCTCGACTCACCAAGGTAACAAACCGACCTCACCGCTGAGCCCCCGTGTCACCCTGAGGTTTAGAGACCAGTTTGTGTCCTCAGAGGGTCTGTGGAGGTCCTGGATCTGAGGCTTCAGTCTGAGCTCCCGTTTGTGTCTCTGCAGGTTTTCCTGAAGATCGAGGAGAAGGACGTGGAGAAGGCTCTGAAGGACCGGACTCTTCTGGGCAGCATCCTGGCTGCAGGACTCCCCTCCTGATCACACCGTTGAAGCTTTTATCTCACATTTTGAAGTTAAACACATGAACCATGATTTTTGTTTATAGTTACATCCTTTATTCTCATTTTTGCTGAGAATCTGTACAGAATCTTTTAAGAGAGTCTTTTTTTTATCTCATTCTGATGTTTCTCAGCAGTTTGTGGGCTGATGAAATGTCCAGGATGAATTTCAGCATTTGTTTCAGTTTGATTTTGAAACGTTTGGATTTTTATGCTGTAAATAAACACATTTACAGAACTTGAAATCAGGCTTCTGTTTGGTATTTTCAGGGCTAAAAGCTCTTATGATGGATTTAAATCACCATCATGTTTGTAAAAATAATATTGCCTTTAATGCATTTTTTGACATCTTGAAAAAACTATATGGTAAACATTCAGAATGCTTGGGATTGGGATTCAGAATGCTAATAAAAAAGAATATGTAAAATAAGCAATTACTGAATTTAGAACAAAAGAAACTGAACAAAAATATAAAAGGTATAAAATTAAACTTATTGATATTTTAAGGACTAGTAGAAAGACCATGGCAAAATACTGTCCATTTAGTTGGCTAAAGTAATGATACTGAGCAGTCTATTGCTGACACTGACATTGTGAGGGACTCTATTTTTGGGAGCAGTGACGCAGAAAGCGATCATTGATATTAAGTTGTGTAAAAACAAAATCTTAACAGATAAAGATGGTATTAGTATGTTTTTAGAAAAAAGAAATGTGTTAAATTGCATCACAGAACCCCTTACTTACATATTTAATTTGTCTTTGAGAACAGGAGCTTTCCCAGATAAATTCAAAGTTGCAAAGGTCAAAGGCCAGTCCAGCACCCTCTAAAGAGAGTTGCGACACACTCTGATGTCTGCGCCGTGTGGTCATGGAGCTCCAGAAAGTTCCAAACACACCAGAGCCGTCAGTCTTTGAATGATTTTGAGCAGGAGAGACAGCAGCAGAGTTATTACAGTAAATATTAACTTTTTATCTGCGACGATTGTTATTTCTGTTGGCATATGTGTTGTCTTGTACAGTGGTGGAGAAAGTACTCAACTCTACTACTTAAATGAAAGTATAAATACTGCAGGTCAAGTATTACTCCAATACAAGTTAAAGTTGTTCAGTTAAGTTAAAGTACTGGAGTACCTGCTTTTGAAAATACTTAAGTATTCAGAGTACATTTTTGTTTTAATGTCTACGTGTTATTGTATTGTTGCCACAATATTATACTGAATGCACTGACCTGCTTATAAAACCTGTAGAATAAAAAGCTTGTGAAATATGCTATGAAGGCTGTAAAGATGCCGACTGAAACACGGTTTAATCGGACTTCAGATGTGGCCATGGGTGCTCTGGTATGGATCGTGGTCTGTACCTGCTGTAGCCATCATTACTGCCAAGACGAACTGTCATCTGAGCAACATCAGCTTGACGTTTACCTGCCTGATCTCAGTAGCACATGAGTGAGGTACAGGTACGGCATCACCACTTGAACAAATCACATGGAGATCGCATTTTGGAAGGAAAAAGAAACTTCATCCACTGACTTCAGAGCTATACTGAAAAGTGACGAGACCCTTCATAGAAACGTAGAGGAGTTAATTTTTCAACTGATATTATCACACAAATTGGCCATCAACACCCCACAAATTGTCTGTAATATCTGCACAATGTACAATATAGTTCAACCTCATCATCACTCAGTGTCCACTTTTATAAATCAAAAATATAATTTATTATAGAATAAAATCTTGTTTTTCCTACTTCATATCTGTTTCTGACAAAAGTAGACTTGTAACGATGAGAAATTCAAGATACAAAGAGTTTATTGTCATTTGCTCTTTGAGAAACATGTTTCCCTGGGCAAAGAAATTTGTACTCTGCTGTCCACAACGAATTACAAACAAAAATAACAATAGATTCAAATAGCAGCGCAAAAAATACCAAATAATACTAAATAATAGCAGCAAAAAAATATATACTGTCAGGATATAAACAAGATGAAGATGGACTCTGACTTTATGACCATTAAGCTACCGATTTCTGTACATTTCTGTGAAACGTATATTGTGCAAAGATCTGACATATATCAATTGCAGTCATGTACAAAACCAAAGACATGCTAAATCACAAAAGTTTATATTTAATTTACTGCTCACTGATACTTCCTTATTTAACTTATTGCGTGGAATTGTGGGGATCTACATTTAAAACCACAACTGATAAAATTATGTTACAACTAAAACGGGCCATACGCATCATAATAAAAGCCAGATATTATGATCATACTCATCCATTATTTTTAAATTCTCATGTTTTGAAGTTTAGAGACTTGGTTTATTACAGAACAATGCAAATCATGTTTAGAGTAAGTAATAAAACACTACCAGACAGCGTGCTTAAGTTTTTCATCGTGTCTGAGAGTAAATATGAGTTGAGAGATGGAACCAAATTTGTGTTACCAAAAGCTAAAAATTATATTAAAAGAAGATGTATTTCTGTTAAAGGGGTTCAGCTGATGGAATAGTGCTGATCTCAGACTTAAGCAATGTACTTCCTTTATGTTCAAAAAATCATTATATTTAGGAGTTATGGCTGTAATTGTAAAAAAAGGGGAAAAGAGCGATGTATGTGCATGAGTTTGTATGTATCTATATATGTATATATTATATGCTTTGTTTTTTTTTATTTGTTTTTTGTCTTTTTTCTCTTTCCACTTGACACCATGAACTGTGTAGCTTAAGATGCATAGTAGGCGGGCATTAATAAGCTTTGCTTCTGCCTGAGCCTTTTTCAGTCAAAATTGTGTATTGTGTGTATATCGAAATATTCATCATTTTAAGTAAAGTAGAGACTTTGTGTTCTTGACACAAAATATCAGTATTAGCGATGATGGCACTGGGAATATTATCATATTAAATATATCAGCAAAAATCCAATGTCGTGCATCCCTACAGAATTTAGTTATTATTGACAACCATGAATTTTCAAGATTACTGCTTTACAAAAAAAAAAAAAGATAGAAAAAAATTCTTTCATTTCTGAACAGAAAAAATAGTTTTGCCGTTAAATGTCACGCTTGCTCAGTGAGTTGCTCAGATTTGGGTACAAAAATGTGAATTCACTTTGAAATTGCTCATTTTTGTTCAAAATGTTTGTCCAATGGCAATAAGATTTTTAGTTTAAACAAGGTTTTGAAAGATTTATTAAATTTTTCTCAATTTTGGTTTTATATTTTATTTTCAAATTCATGAGCTGATTAATTGAAGTTGTAAATGCAAGTGCCCCCAGATGAGGCAAGAGTAGTCGATCCTCGATGCATCCTCAGCCAGGACGACTAACAGATATAGGCTAAGCTAACCCGAGGCTAACTTAGCCTGACCGATCCAGGCGGACTGGGAGGCGTAATTCCTCCATGGAGCGGCGCAGACCGGCAGCAGCGTAGTCCCATTTACAGACTAAACTGTGTCCAATATCCTCGGTGTGGACGGTGAACAACGATATGCAGTGAGTAACGATTTTTGACGGAAAAGGAATTATCCCGCTAAAAGTTTGGAGCCAGCAGGCCTCATGCTAATCAATGCTAGGTTAGCATGTTAGTTTCAGGAGGCTGCTCCCTCTATGGCAACCTGCTGGACTGGAGCTTTACTGATGAGTGTTGTTGTTTTTAATGTGCTATACCAAATTATTCTTGAACATTTTAGTGTTTTTTAACTTCACCTTTGTCCGTTAATTAGCTCCTGTAGTGAAGCTCTGGTCTGAGATGATGTTAAACCCTAACAGGCTTCATCTTTTCAGTCTTCTGTTTATTTTAATCATATTACCTCATGTCAACAGATTAGAGCTTCAAAGGATGATTATTGGTATTAGCAAGTATTAAAAACTATTCACTACTTGTTAAGCAGCCCTATGTTTTGAATATATCAGTAGAATGTTAGCAGGTACCATAAGTCTTCCCCTTATCATCACTGAATTTCTACATTTATATATAAGGCTGATTAGTTTGTTTATCAGTGGATAACAGTGATTAGGGCTGCTTGGTTAAAAATCGTGATTATTTTGATAGATTGTGAGATCACAATTATAGAACAGGATTACACAGGGATTTTACAATGCACACCACATGCAATCATTGACTTTATTTACTCTTAACCCTGTTATCCAAGGCATTGAAGTGCAAAGAAGAAATTAAAACATATGTGAACCATTACAAATATCTAAAAGTATGATGATGGGGAAAATGACAGAGAACGTGTGGTAGTATAATCTTTAAATCTGGAGTACTCAGTTTTCAGAAATATGGGAGACAGTAATTTTAATTGCAATAAAAACCTGTTTAATTGCCTAGCTCTTCCAGTGATTGACTTTTTAGGCACAGCAGACTGGAATAGCTCATATTAGTGAGAAAACCCATCACCCATTTTGCCACAAATCTGCATAAAATAATGGAATGATCAATAAAATCATACAGATAGGTAAAATATAATTGGAAAAAGATAAAGAGCAAAGGAAGCACCATGATGCTGTTGTGCATAAAACTTTTTAATGAAAATGATGCGTCAACCCGTTCATATTGGTCCAAATGCCTGAGGATGCAGGCATTTGGACCAATATCTTCTGTTCCTGGAGCTCTCAGTTTTGTGACATTTCCTCTAAAATGTTGTGTTCAGGTCATGAAGCGAGTTCGCACTGAGCAGATCCAGTACGCTGTGGCTCAGTACCTGAAGAGGAGGCAGTATGTGGACACTGATGGTTCCTTAAAAGGAGCCAAACTGTTCCAGTCAGCAGAGGAGATGGCTGCAAGTCTCACAGGTGAGTTCAGCGAATGGAAGCAGACGATGGTTAGATGATAAATATCATGTAAGGATCCACCGACTGATCTTTGGTTCTTTTCCACCTGTATCCCATCTGCCTCCTCTTCCTCTGTGAGCAGTGCAGACAGAGTCGGGCTGTGCCAACATCGTCTCTGCTGCACCCTGTCAGTCCGACCCTCAGCAGTATGAGACTCAATACTCCAGGCTGAGAAACTTCCTGTCAGGTATCACGTTCACATTCTGCAGCACAGGCTCCACAGGCTTTTGCTGCATTCACACAGCCAGCTTTGATGCTCAGTTATGATTTATTTAAATTTTTTTTGTCTGTTCACATTACTTTTATAAATGTGTCCTGTTTCAGACAGCTTTTAAACTTGATTGACCCACACATGAATGTGGCCCTGATCTCATTAATAAGGCCGCACTCAATCTGATTTGTGCTTCTTAAATCATCATAAATATTCAGATCTGATTTGGAATAGAATTTGGAAATAGAAAAAAAAAAGTTCACTGTGCTGGAGCAGGATTCCTCCAGAGTTTTCTGCAGCTGAAGCTGCAGCTGATTGAGACGTTTGTCTAGTTATAAAAGCAGAGGCTTTTGTGGAGGAAAAGTTTAACACAATCGTGCTGTATTGTATTGTTGAACCAACATAGTTTAACCTGTAAGTGGGTTAATGACAAGGCTTTCGGAGGCACCATGTACTATATTTACTCTAGCAGCCCCACTTTAAAAATCTGTAACACTTGAATATGCCCCCATACTTTAGACTGCAGTGCCTCAGATGAATCATTATGTCAGACCAAAAGTTAGCAGTTGGGAAATCTTCTTGCTTAACTGAAATATAAATGATGACCCATCAGTAAATGTTACACTTGCTGTTCTGTATACTCTGTTATTTTATTTGGTGTTAAACACTTAAATTTGTTTTGTTTCTCTTAAAATAGAGGCAGACATATCGTGGGCGAAGGAGGTGAGCAGCATCCTCTACCCGCTCTTCGTCTACCTCCACCTGGACATGGTGCAGTGTGGCCTGAAGGGGGCAGTAGATGGCTTTTACAGCCGTTTCCACACTGCGTTTCTGCAGGACAGTGATCAGCGCGTCATGATAGAGCAGCTCCGCCATGTTCTCACCGCTCAGGACATTGCAGCAAACTCCAAACTTAGCGCTTTCCTAGAACACAAGTACGTGGTTCACCTGACCGAGCCGGCCTACAGCTACCTGCTGCGCTACCTGCAGAGCGAGGACAACAGTGCCCTCTGCAGGGCAATAAGCACACACCTGCAGGTGGAGGTCTCCGCCTCCAGGCGTACAGACTACCAGCTTTATGGAGCTGCAGGCGGGACAGCCGCAGCCCCAAACAGCACCTCCTCCTGGGCAGGGGTGGACGGAGCAGAGGGAGGGGAGGGGGTTGAGGTCCCAGCAGGGATCCCGCAGAACGAGGCGGCCCTGGAGGCTCTACAGGACTGCATTAAGAAGGTACGTGAGGGTCCCCCGACGCTCACCACCGTGTGTTTCTACGCCTTCCACCACACGGAGCAGATGTTGAACACGGCGGAGGTCTCTGCGGACAGTCGGCTGCTGAGCGCCGGCTACGACAGCTCCACCGTGAAGCTGTGGAGCCTCCGAGCCCGAAAACTGAAGGCCAGACCGCATCAGGCTGACGTGTCGCGCATCCACCTCGCTTGTGACGTGCTGGAGGAAGAGGTGAGTTCACTGAGGGGAAAACCCCTCTCACTGACCTCTTTATTAGGTACCCCAATTAAAGTGATTGTTGTTGCCAATAGCTTATCAGCCAATCACGCAGCAGCAACTTGAAGCATTTAGACATGTGGTCATGGTCAAGAGGACCCGCTGAAGCCCAAACTGAGCATCAGAATGTTGAAGAATGGAGATTTAAGTAAGTGATTCCCAACCAGGGGGTACGTGGAGACATTTGATCATTTATTTCCAAGTACTGGTCTGTCGATAAAATGGTCAGTGTGTGCTACAACTAGTTTCCCTGGAGAGACAGAGACTCAATCCAATTAGACCTAATTTGGTCATGTAGAAAGTAGGGACAAGTTAGGAATATATCCAATCACAGCTGCCTTAGCTTGGTGGTGGTGGGATAAGTTGTGGAGCGATCCAATCAGAGCTCCTCTCTTTATGAATTGATATATTCATGTAGAGCAGGTTCACTGTTTGTTGTCAGTTCTGGTATTGTAACTGAGATGCTCTGCCAGGTAGCCTAAATAAAGGTGACTGCATTTCACACAAAAGTTCAATTTGTTTCTGTTCATTTATACATTCAGACTTTACTAGCATTCAATAAAGGGTTATTACATATTTGATTTTATCCAAGTGTAAAACATGACTTCAGAAATTCAAGGAAACATAAAAATGCCTTACCCTTTACACTTCATATTTTAGTCGACTAAATTTACAGAAGATTTCATCGACTAAAATGTTGTGAAATTTTATCAACCAAAGCTAGACTAGACTAAATTATGACTAAAACTAAAAGATATTGCTGGCAAAAGACTATAACTAAAACTAAAAAGTGCTGTAAAAATGAACACCATTTTCTGTGTTTCCTTTTATTTCTCCTCAGGCGGATGAAGAGGACAGCTCTGGCAGTGAGATAAAGACCCTTCGTGGTCACAGCGGCCCCGTGTTTCGTACCGCCTTCCTCACGGACAGCTCCGGCCTGCTCTCCTGCTCTGAGGACACCACTGTCCGTTACTGGGACCTGGGCAGCTTCACCAATACGGCGCTCTACCAGGGCCACGCCTACCCGGTGTGGGACGTGGACGTCAGCCCCTGCAGTCTGTACTTCGCCAGCGGCTCCCACGACCGCACGGCCCGTCTCTGGACGTTCTCGCGCACATACCCTCTGCGGCTCTATGCCGGGCACCTCGCCGACGTCGACTGTGTCAAATTCCACCCCAACTCCAACTACCTGGCCACAGGCTCCACAGACAAGACTGTCCGTCTGTGGAGCACCCAGCAGGGGGCGTCAGTGCGCCTCTTTACGGGTCACCGCGGCCCCGTGCTGTCGCTGGCCTTCTCTCCTAACGGGAAGTACCTGGCGTCCGCCGGGGAGGACCAGCGGGTGAAGCTGTGGGACTTATCTTCAGGGACGTTGTTCAAAGACCTGCGGGGACACATGGACAGCATCACCAGCCTGTCCTTCAGCCCTGACAGCAGCCTGGTGGCGTCTTCGTCGATGGACAACACGGTCCGAGTTTGGGACATCCGGAACTCCCACGGCGGGACGCCGGCCGACGGCTCGTCCAGTGAGCTGGTGGGGCTGTACACCGGAACCACCAGCAACGTGCTGAACGTGCAGTTCATGGCCTGCAACCTGCTGCTGGTGACGGGAACGGCTCAGGAGAAGACGGAGCAGTAGTCCATTCGTCCGTCCGTCTGTCTGTGTTTTTGTTTGCGAGGAAAGTTCGGAGGCCGAACCTTTAACTGAACTCTGAGACCTTTAAGACACCACACACTCAGGACTCCTTCATGTTTGTTTGTGGATGTCGGCGTAAAGAAGAAGCAGCAGATCTTTTTTTGTACTTCATGAGTTTCACTCTTTAGATCCAGATCAATTGTTTTCATTTACAGATGAAATGTAAGTCGTCTTCTGGAAGTTTCTAAGTTCTGAGTCGTCTGCTGTAGATGTCAGTATTAAATATTCCTGTTTGCATCGGTGGTCACATCTGTTTATTCTCCTACCGTGCACTCTGATGAACGTCTGCGCAGGCTGCAGAGCAGGGCTGAACCATTTAAGGAAAAGATCTAACTGCGTTTTTTCTGGCAGAGATTGTGATTTCAATGCAATTCACGATTTTCTTCAAATCAAGCTTTCGAGCAATATTCACTATGTTTACAGTTTAGACAACAGTAAGAAAATCAGTGATTTCTTTTTGTAAAATAGTTTGTGTAAAAATAGTTGACACAACAGATCCTGGGTCAGTCAGGAGCGCTGCAAAAATTTGCAGCTTTGGTGATCACATGATTGCGTTGTCTGAAATTACGATTTCTATCTGAAAATGATAAATCTTTCAGCCCTACTGCAGTGTGTGTTTGGGATGATAAGTAGGGATGCACAATATTATCGGTATGATATCTGTAGTGGCCGATATCAAAATTCTTGGAGAAATTTACAGCTGATATATTGGCTTTATAAATCCCATATATCAGCAGTAATATCTGCAAAGTACACAAATGTACCATCACTGCAGCTCATCATCACTGCACAGGCACATTCAAAAATCAAGACTTTCATTTTTTCAAAAATTAAATGTTTCTCTTATTTTAAATCAGTTCCCAATAGACTGTAACTGTAAATTTAAGTTTAGTAAATATAAATTAAACAATCTCAAGCTGTTAAAAATACATAAAAAAAGATGTTTTTATATTTGGTTAAAAGTTTGTCTTGCTAACTTGGAACGTGAGTAAAAGCAATGTTTTGAGAACAAAAGAAAATCATTAAAAAAGGAGATGGGAGGTTTGTGCCAGACAGTGATGATATACTGACATTAAACTGATGCATCTGTGCATCCCTAAAAGAGTATAAGACATTTTTACTCGACTTTGATTAGTAAGTCTGTCAGTTCCCCAAATGTCCTCCTGGTGTAGATGAAATAGTTCCAGTTCTGATCTTCAGGCTGCAGGGGGCGCTGTTTCCTCCTGAACCTTCACTGTGACATCAAGGGCATTCACAGATTTCAAAATAAATCATCCTGCAGCATAATTACACTTTTATTTTTGTAGTTTTAAACACTGATACAAACAGTTCAAGACCTTCAAGGCTGTTCTTTTGCCTATGAGAACTTTGCTCTGCAGCTTTAAACTTTCACTTCCATCGTGGTTTTGAGCACAGTGTCCATCACTGTTGTCCCTTTCTACAAGAAGAGATTAAAATAAATATGTTTATACACACATCCGTTCTGATGATGCTTCAGTTTTAGGTCTAATTAAGGTTACACGTCCAGGGCGGTAAACCATGATTTTTTGATTATTTAAATTCCCTTCATTGTATTGAATGTCTCTCTGTGATGAATACTAATGTGCACAACACCGTCCACAGCATCAGGTCTTCTCCCTCTCTCCCTCTTTAGCTGCCTGAAACAGCCCCGAATCCACGAGCGTGTCGTCCTACCATTGTTATGTCAGCAGTTTAAGCCTAGGTCAGGCTGGTGTGCCCAGTACAGGACAGAGATGGAAGAATGTACGTTGGTTCGATCCCCGTGTTGGTGAAGGCCCTTCAATGTGGAGTTTGCATGTTCTCCCCGTGCATGTGTAGGTTCTCTGCGGGCACTTCAGCTTCTTCTCACAGACCAAAAACGTCCTCATAAGGTTGATTGGTGACTCCAAATTTCCCTTAGATGTGAGTGAGAGCATTAATAGTTGTTTGTCTCTCTCTCTGTGTAGCCCTGTGATTGGCTGGTGCCTGGTTCATGGTTGGATAGATGGGTCAGCCAATCAGAATGCATGCATTTACAAACTGTGGACAGAGAAGATAAAAAGCACACGGGGACGCACATTCAAGGTATTTTGGCTTCAAAATCGGAAAAAAATGTGTTTAAATCTAAATAATTTGTTAAAGAAAATTTTAAACCCCCCTATTTTTCCCTAAACTTTGACCTGCATGGGGTCAAAGTTTACAGTGATGTTGACACATCTATCACCAGGAATATCAGCCAGAGTCCTTACATTTTCACTTGTACAAAAAAATCACAAAACTGTGGCTGTTGAACTTAACAGCAAAGTTTAACAGAGAAATAAATAATTGAAGATGCTTGTAAGTATAAAGTGTAATGTTCATATTATTTAATCATATGTAGTTTGATTATTATTAGAAATTATTAAGAGTAAATGATAAACATACAGTGTCATATGTAGCCTGTCAAGTCCATAATATTTATTGTTTTAAGGTTAAACTAAACAATTTATGTAACTTATAGATGTTAAATCAAGGAAGACCGCTGGTCTGGAAGTTGATTTGAGAAGTTAGCACCAGCCCTGCTAAAGGGACTCCTGCGCGCTGTTTGATGGAAACTTCCACCTGAAACGATGACAAACAAACATTAATCATAAGATCCACACATATCTGTATAAATACACACTCTCGCTCAGCTATGAGAAGAATCCTGAGTGTGCAGCAGGAATGTGGATGTTGTAGGTGACAGAGTGGTGCTGTGGTTTGTGCTGATGTGGGCGGGTGCAGGGTGCAGCGGGGACGAGGCTGGCACACCTTAAATCTGTCTGTGCTGCAGTGAGAGAGACGGAGGTTTCATTATCTGTAACCATGACGAGACCCAGAGATAGAGCATTGTTATCAGAAAGACCCTGTATCCAGGCATTACTACTGCAAAACGCACCAGCAAAAGAAGCATTGTCTCTTTTAGCATCCCTCTGTAGTATTATTTATTAAATGTTGTCAGATGTTTCATTAGAGCAGTTCCATGCATTATACATTCATACACAATAAGTAGCAATAACAATATGACTAATAACTGTAAACATCCTCCAAGACATCGAGACATCGGGGAAGACCCCCACCCTCTCACCCACCCATCCATCCAACTGTCCCACTACTCACTTTATAGTACTGAATTGAAATAAGTTAAGTTAACAGCACTGCATTATTCCTTATATCTGTTTGTGCAGATATTAAAGAAGCAGGAATGTTTGGGGATCACGTATGATCAGCAGATGCAGGTGGATTTTTCTGGCCTGAGAGTTGTTTGTTTTTTTCTGTAGATCTGACAGTTTTCTTGGGAGACAAGAACTCCTATCTGATGGTTTTATGTCTCAAAGTGCAGTCATCAAATAGAGATTATATTTTTTATGTTAAAAAATGTCATTATGTAAATAAACTAGCATTTAGAGGGCTAACATTATGATGATGAACTCACATTTGAGATACATGATGAGGACCGGAGTCAATGATCAAAAATGAAGTTATTTTCAAGTTCAATATTTTTAACACGAGTAATGTCCATAAAGGGCCAAAAGAGGGAAAGTGTGAGTTTTTTGTCATTGCACAAAAAGTAATAATCCATCAAAATCAGTGTTGTTGCTAATTATTGACATATCCCAGACTGATAATCTCTGCACACAAAATTAACTTTGCTTTCATCAAATAGTCGATAATTAATTTTTGCTTTAAAGGCTGTCATTATGTAAATAAACTGGCATTTAGAGGGCTAAAATTATGAAAATGAACTGACATTTTAAATACAAGATAAGAACTGGAGTCGATAATCAAATATTAGAGCATTTTTTTCAAGTTTAATATTTTGAACAGGTGTAATGTCCATAAAGGACCAAAAGAAGGAAAGTGTAAGTTTTTTGTACTTTTTTGTCATTGCACAAAAAGTAATCATCTGTCAAAATCAGTGTTGTTGCTAATTATTGACATATCCCAGACTGATAATCTGTGCACACAAAATGAACTTTGTTTCGTCAAATAGCATATAATTAATTTTTGCTTTAAAGAGTAGCATTTTGTAAATAAAATGACATTTTGAGGGTCAAAGTTGAGAAAAATAAATTCATGTTTGCTTAACATGATGGTAACTGGGGTTAATGATCAACAAAAACAGTTTTTATTTTTTTATTTATTTATTTTTTTATATATCTAATATCTTGAAGTGCTTTTAGAGGGGAAGAGGGATCTTTTTATAGAAGGGCCTGAGGGTTAAAATGTCTAGCAATAACAAGGTGAAGTTTTGTGCTCCATTCATACAATATGTGATATATATGTGGATAATATGTACAACGAAAAAGCGGCTGTAAACCTTGTCCAACCTTCTTAAAATTTACACACTGCAAAAATGTTTTATAAGACTGACAACTATTTCGGATTTAACAGAAACTTCTGCCCCACTTTTCCAAAAACTGAACATTCTCACAGTATATAATATAAACGTTCATCAGATATGTGTGTTTATTTACAAATATATGTTCATACCTTTATGTTTACCGTCATCATTTAAAAATTTCTTCATATTAAATTCACAGATGCATTCACATAACACCGTACAGGTTAGTCATTTTCACCTTCCTTTCTATAAAAGTAAACACAGTCAGTTTTCTATCAGATATTGTGGTGTGCAAACATGGAATTATAACAGAGAGCTCATCATCATTACAAACTTTATAAAGAAACTGTCTTTACATTTAATTCATGGAGCTATATTTCTGTTTGTTTGTTGAACCTGATAATTTTGTTTTATTGTTGATTATTTGTTTTTCTTTTTAAAACATGAATGAACACATGTAGGTGTATGCACGTATTAGTTTGTGCTCTTACTGAAATCTTTATTGTTCTTTATTTTTTTATTTTTCTTCTCATAGAAAGGCGAGGTCCCTTGCATAAGCCTGATGGCCTCTTGACCTCTCCTGACACATTTCTTTTTAAAGCATTTCCAATTCGATTTTATGTAACCAGTTATTGTGCAAACTAAATAAACTAAACTAAATGTAGATATTTGCCAATATCAGTGCTCCACTTTTAAGCTAATATGTGCCGATACCGATATTATGCACCCCTTATATGTCTATGAAAACTGTGGATTTATCATGTTATTTAAGGTAAATCTCTGTAGTAGATGACTGACTGATACAAGATTTAGCTGAATTCTAACTCTGAAATGTAGTCTTATATTTGATACTTACTTTTTTTAGAGTAGTTTCGAGTAGTGATCAGGTTCAGAGACTTCCTCTCTTATTTGATTATTTTTAAAGCACCTCTGCTGTTCAGTATAATGTATTCAAACAGTTATCATGATGAAGACAGTGCTTTAGTCTTTATTAATTCTGGCCTTCAGTACTTCTAAGAGTTGTCTGCTCCATAAACTTTTAATTTGTGCACCAACATGTGTGTTTTTACTTATCTGCTGTCAAACCTGCAGGTATGAAGTCCTGCTGTTTCCTGCAGGCCAAACCCAAACAGATAAGAGAGAGAGAGAGAGAGCGCAGGGCGAGGTTCAGCTGCAGCAGGAGGACAAACCAGTTTCTGTCTGGAGGGTGTGAACCAGCCCGGCCCGACCTGACAGGCCCGTCCCTGCGCCAGACACACACAGCAGGCGACTCGCTCCATCACACACCACCTCACCTCTCCTCGCTCCCTCAGTGATCGAGATGCCCCTCCAGTCCACTCTGTCCGGCAAGGGCCCCCACAAGGCCGGGGACACGCAGTCTGATGGGAAGTCCTTTGAGCAGCTGAGGCAGGAGTGTCTCCAGAGGGGGGTCCTGTTTGAGGATCCAGACTTCCCTGCTACAGAATCCTCGCTCTTCTACAGCCAGAGCTGTCCTGTCAACATTGAATGGAAGAGGCCGAAGGTACGTCCACACACTTTAACTTTTAGTTTTTTAGGCTCCCGTAGGCTTGGGTGACTCTCTGAAGGATGCAGCATCCAGAGCTCTGAGGAGGCTGGGCTGCTCCAGATGTGGTCCAGTTTGTGGCACATTTTGTGAACCCTGACCCTGATTATGTTCCCACAGCCAGCCAAACCCTTACCTGTTAGACTGCAGTGCTGCTCCACCCTTTAGGGCTGGATAGGCACACTTGGTACCCCAACATTAGGGAGCCAAAAGGAGCACAGCACAGACCAGTTTTTGGTGACTTGTTTTTTTTCTTATATGGGTGTAAAATCAGTACTTTAAAATCAGGGACTGCCTAAATGGTTTCTAAAAGAGCACTTAAAGTGTTTTTAGTCATAGTGGCCTGTGTGAAAATGCCTCTGTCGCCTGTGATTTCTGTTTCTTTAGTTTGAGGGTGATATAAAACAGCTCAAACAGAGGAGAGAGCAGGGAAGGTTCTCTCAGCAAGTGGTGTGGTTGGTCCAGGACAGTTCAGTAAAGTAAGGTAGCCCTGATCTTGCATGCATTTCCACGGCCTGCTGAGATGTAAACTGGAAGATGAATGTTGTGTCAGGTACACACGTGCAAAATATCACAGCAGCTTGATTCAATAACCAAAGAACAACAATGAAGGACATTCAGTCATATTTTTTTTCTCAGCATTTTTTTTTTTATCACAGCAAGAAATCAAGCTTTGTTTGAGAGATGGTATGAGGCTGTGAAATGGTGCTTTCATATAGAATCTGTTTGCAACAGCACCACATCAGCACCCATCCCTGGTTATTCTGGTTACACTGCCGACAGTGGAAACAAAAATAATAGTGTGTTGCACAGCACTGAACTGCACTGATTGATGAAAATCCCCCAATCGATGTGATTCATTGATCTCAAATCAGAAAACTGTGATTTTAAAGTAAAAGGTCAAGACTGTAAAAGGTTCATCTTGATAATTTTAGTAGGGGATGAATAAAAGTGACTCATCGTGCAAAGACCTCAAGTCACCTAAAGACAGGGCAGGTCCAAACTTTCTTATGCCTCGTCTTCAGCATATAAAAAGGATTTTGGGGACTCATTCAGATTCCAGGGGTCCCTAGTTGGCCCTTGCTCACACTGGATCTGCCCCTGGTTTATTTATTTATTGTTTATTTGATGTGGACATCACAATTATATTGAACAAACCAGATGCATTGTTTGAGTGTTTTAGCACATGTGCTAATTTGCAACACTTGTCCACAGGAGGCTTTTAAAATGATAAAATAATAAAGTAATAGGAGAAAGAGAAAAAAATGCGATGCCCACAAAAAATGTGGTCCATCAATCTACTCATCAGCCAACACAAAGTTCAAGTCTTGATTTGGACCACGTTCAGTTTCATCCATCCATCCATTATCTACACCACTTATCCCTTTCGGGGTTGCAGGGGGGCCGGAGCCTATCCCAGCTGACATTGGGCAAGAGGTGGGGTACACCCTGAGCCAGTCCCTGGCCAATCACAGGGCCACATAGAGAGACTGACAATCAATCGCTTTCACACTCAAACTAAAGGGCGATTTGGAGCCACCAATCAACCTAATGAGTGTGTTTTTGGTCTGTGGGAGGAAACCAGAGTGTCCAGAGAGAATCCACACATGCACGGGGAGAGCATACAGAAAGGCCCTGCCGGATCCAGAGAGCGAACTGTGACCTTCTTGCTGTGAGACACGTGCACTACCTGCCCACCATGCTGCCATGTTCAGTTTTATGTTCTGGAAAATCACAGTCTGAATAAAAATGGACCATGAGCTGTGGTTGGACCACGGGTCATAGGTTGTTCATCCTTGGTGTTGGCTGGAGCTCAAACTCAGGACGCCAAACCAAAACCAAACATCTCACAAAAATAATGTCTCAAAACAACAATCCAAGAAAGACAAGAACAGGAGCTTAAATATTTTAATGATTTCTGTCCTTCAAATGTGACCTTTGTGGTTTTTTTCTGCTTTATTTTCAACATTTTCAGTGAGTAAAGTGACCTTCACCATCATCTCTGCTTTATATTAGACATCATTTTTGTGACAGGTGGGTTATGATAAGATTAAGGCCAATATTATGTCACTAAATTGACATTTATTTGTTCAGTGTTTTAACATGTTGATTACAACATAAGCAATTGAATGTTTATCCAGTCGTGGCTGCAGAACCAGTTCTGCTGGAAAACAGTGTCAACAGAGCAGGGGCAGTTTGAGAGCTCGGAGCTCCTCATGCAGACTTTATCCCCACACGCCTCGTTCTTATCTGCAGCTCGAGTGTCCCGGGACAGTCTGCAGCTCACCTGAAGGCTTCTTTTAAATAACCAGCCACAAAGGTGTGAACATTTCTGTTTTATTTCTTAAAATGTCTGAGACTCCTCTCAGCACTCACTACAGGTCCATTATTAAAGGAAACACACCGCCTGAGACTAAACTGTTTAATTTAAGACTTAAAGATGTTGGTTTGTTAAACTATGACAGAAGATTTAAGTTTGGAGAAAGCTAAGTTTTGATGTACAGTTTGATTTCTTTTATGTTGTATGCATTATTAACACACATTTTGGAGTGCAAAACCAAAAAAAAAAAACCAACCAAGAATTCAATAAGCACAACAAAAAATGTAAGTGAAAAACAGAACAATAAATAACACAAAACAAAACAAGAGGCAAACAAATGAAGTATTTGTGGTTCTGTGTTTGTTGTGCTTTCTTGGCCTCTAATTTTTTATTTGTTGTTGTGTGTTTTTTGTTAAGGGAGATTCAATTTGTTTTTGTTGAATGTGTGTGTGTGTTGGGGGATACTTTTTTTACTCAGGATGTTTTAATTGCTGTTATTTGTTTATCTGTTGTTGCGCCTTCTTTAATATTTATATATTTTTGTGCATTTTCTTGGATTTTTTTTGTTGAGTTTCTTACTTGTTTTAATTGTTGTATTATTGTTTTTTTGTTTTATCTTTTCTTGTGTTTTTGTTTATTTGTTTTATTTTATTAGTTTTTAATTTGTCAAATTGTTTATTTGTTCTTGTGTCTTTTATTTGTTTTATTTGCTGTTGTTTTCACTTATTTATACTTGTTTTTGTGCACTTTATTTGTTTTGTTTTCATTTGTTTTATTTGTTGTAGGGATGCACAATATTATCGTTTTTATATCAGTATCAGCTGATATTGAAGTTTGTGCAGATATTTACAGCCGATATATCGGGCACACATGTCGGCTGGAATATCAGCAAATTACACAAATGTACAATATTGATGCACCTTCTCATCACTGCGTGGGTGCATTTAAAAATCCAGGGTTTCATTTTCGCAAGAGTTGAATGCAGTTTTTCTTGTTTTGCATCTGTTCCTCACAAATATATACTGTAACACTGAAAGACACAAGTCCATTTTTGTTAAGTACAGAGCTTGTGCTCTTGACCAGAAATATCAGTATCAGTCATCATCAGTTGGATGTCAGCAAAAATCCAATATCGTGAATCCCTAATTTGTTTTTTAGTTGTTCTTTTCATGTCTTCTAATATGGTATTTCTTCTCATTTGTTGTTGCTGTCTTAATAATTTGTGTTTTTATTATTTGTAGTTATTGTGTTCTTTTTATTGTATTTTATCAAAATTGAAAAGAGTTTGAACTTATCGTGGTGTATAGCAAGGATAATATCAATCTGACTGATAGATCATAATTTGTGGTTATTCATTAAAATAATTAAACGCTGAGGTTTTATTTGTTTATTGTTGACACTGTCTTATAATTCGAACTTTACCGTTTCTTTGAGGCACGTTGAGTTATTTGGGTTGATTTTTAACTCATTCATTTTGTGTTTGGAGTCGACGTGTCAGACTTTCTGTAATTTAGTTTATTTGAATCTTTTCAGTATTTCTGGGGCTAATGAGGATCCTGATAACCAGAGAGCAGCCGTATGGCAGCTTCTCTGCAGCACCTGTCATCTCTGAAACACCTTCAGCAGTGACCTGTAAAAAAACGTGTTGCTCATGTTTGTTACAATGACATGTCTGCGTTGGGCGTTCCTTCAGAGTAAATGCTTCGGCTGCCTGATCTCGGTGTGTAGAGTTTTTGTTGAGTGTGTTTCAGTGACTGAGACTTCAGGCTGATTAATATGCCAAGAATGTGAACACACCCATCAGCGGCACCTGTGTCATCGCTCAACTGTCGTTTTTTTGTTTCTCTAAATAAACCAACCTGTTTTTTGACTTCCTGTTCTGCAGGAGATCTGCGACAACCCAAAATTCATCGTGGGCTCAGCAGACAGGACAGACATCTGCCAGGGACAGCTGGGTCAGTCACACGCCTCACTGCAGCTCTATAACGTCACAGAGTTCAGTTTATTTACCCATGATGCACCTGTATGTCTCCACAGGGGACTGCTGGCTCCTGGCGGCCATTGCATCCTTGACCATGAAAAAAGATGCCCTGGCCCGCGTCGTCCCTCATGACCAGAGCTTTGACCGGAATTACGCCGGGATCTTCCACTTCCAGGTAGACTGAGGACTGACGTGGTTTTCCTCTGTCCTGTTCTGTGTCCTGTCCTCCTGTGGGTCCCCTTAAAGGTCCACTGACCTAAAAAACTGTTTTTCTATTCTTTAATGTTGTCGAAGAGTCTCAGGGAGCAGAAGAACGTGACATCTTTTACTAAACTCTCAGTTCACAGGGCAATGCTTTCTGCCTCTTTAAAGAAAATGCCCCTAAAACGCTCTGTTTTACTTCCTGGGGTTTATGATGTCATAGCTATACAGCCTCCGCCCACATGTGAGTTTCTGCTCATCACAGGCAGACGCCATGACTGTTTTGAAAGTCCTCTCTGTGGCCTGTCACTCACTGAAAATGAAAGAGTCCACTTTGAAGAACTTTATGATGCTGGAACGTCTCTGAGACAAATAAAGACAGAAAGTGTCCTCACAGTTAACAAAATGCACCAAAGAAGAGGCAGGAAATGAAAGTTAACTGGAGCAGATGTCAGACACCTCAAGGTTTAAGCACAAGAGACAGAAGCAGTGTTAATTTTGACAACACTTTTTAATTTAGTTATAGTCTTTTGCTTAAAATACCTTTTACTTTGAGTCATAATTTACCCATCTTAATTGTTTTAATTTTAGCATAGTTTTAGTCGAGGAAATTTCACAACATGTTAGCTGATGAAATCTACTGTAAATTTAGTTGACTAAAATATCAAGTGTCTTAACTTGTCCAACCTTTCCGCACAAGCAAAGTAGCTGTGATTGGATATATTCCTAACTTGTCCCTACTTTCTACATGACCAGATTAGGTCTGATTGGATTAGTGAGTTAGTTAGTGATTTTATGTCATTCATATATCTGAAATAAAACATTTTCATACAAGCATATAAGCATATAATTGAATGAAAAGGAACAGAAAGAAGAACAATTTTATATTATCTGCCCCTTATACAAACATAAAAAAAAAAAAAAATCAAAAAACAACAACAACACAATGATCAACATAATTCGCAACAACAATAATAAAAAAATAAAGCAGCCGTCATCAACGCTGCTGGTCTCAAATCCTTTTTGATTCTCAATGACAACAACAAGCAACAACAACCAAAATAATATTAATTATTATAATGTTTGTGAGATTTCATCAATCACAAAAATGGTAATGGTACTTACTTAACATACTGCCCTTTAATGTTCTTTTAAATGTAAATTTTGATATGGATTGTTTAATTTCTTTGGTTAGATTATTCCATAAATGAACCCCTTTAACAGAAACACAACAACCCATAATTTTTGTCCTAATTTTTTATTTTTTTTTAAATCTCTATTCCTTTTAGATTATAATTACTTTCTCTTTTTTCAAATCTTTTCTGAAGATAAATGGGTAACTATGTTTTATGTGCTTTAAACATAAATTGCAAGATACAATAATCTACCAAATCATAAAATTTCAACACTTTTAACTGAAGAAATAATGAGTTGGTTGGATCTCTATATTGTTTTCTAGTAATCGAATAACTCTTTTTTGCAAAATAAAAATAGACTAAGTAAGGGATTAGGTCTCTATCAAACATTTTAGTCTAGTTTTTATTTGTCAGTTGATCTAGTTTTAGTTTTTGTCCATGTGCACTTGTTTTTATCAGTTACTGTCTAGTTTTCATTCGGGGAAAAAAGGTTGTTGACGAAAATTGTGATGAAAATAATTGCGTAACAAAATTAGCTCTGAACAGAAGAAAGAGCACTGCTGAGGGTGTTTTATCCTCTCCTGGTCAACATCACCAAATATCCTGTTATATAATAAGTACTCATGCCCCCAGACTTTCTAACAACCCTCTCTGTATCTGTTGCAGTTCTGGCAGCACAACCAATGGCTGGACATCGTGGTGGACGACAGGCTGCCGGCGGTGCGAAACAATCTCATCATGCTGCACTCGGCCTCCAATAACGAGTTCTGGAGCGCCCTGCTGGAGAAAGCCTACGCCAAGTAAACACTATTTTAAACAAAGTAAATCAGGTCACTGTTGTACAGCACAGACTGACTTCATAAACACATTAATGAGAGATAAACTCAATATTGAATCCATAAAACTGGCTGAACTTGTTACTGGAGTTCAGTGTGAGAAATAAGAGGTGTACGATGAGGTAAAATAAAAATAAAGTTGATATTTTAATTTGGTGTTGATGCTGGACTATGGAGAGAGGTCAGAGAAAAGGATCAGGGGTGTTTCCCTGAATTAATTAGTCATTAATTTTTCTCCTGTAAATGATTTATGATAATAATGCAGCTTTCAGTGTTGCCGCATAATGTTCCTCTGATTACAGATTTGCAGCCTGCGCTCTAAATCTAAGAGGGAAATTCAGATTCGTTTTGTGAGATATTTGGACAAAATTGAGGCTGAACCTGCTTAATGTCACTTTTGTGTCAGTTGCATTTTTTTCTTTGAGAGGGTGACAAAAAATATTACTATAAAAAATCAAGTTTTGTGAGAAACAAATCTGGGATTTCTCTTTGAGTCCATGTCCCCCGACCCTAGAATGAGGCTGAGAATATGTTTGTACACTAATAATTCATTCAAGAATTGATGTTTTCACATGTTTTGATTTATTTAAAAAATATAAACTTTGCCCTTAAAACAACTTAATGGGTGGTGGGCAGGCAAACTACACCTAGCACTCAGAATCATGTTGATATCATTGTTAGTTAGACAGTTATTGAGCAAAAACAATTTTTGGCTAATGGCGGTTATATGGATCGCCACCAAAATTAATGGATTCTTCCTTGGACCAAACCACACCTCTGGTAAAATTTCAATGAAATCTGTCCAGTAGTTTTTGCGTAATACTTCTACTACAACTACTCCCACTTCTACTACTACTACTAATAATAATAACAGTAATAAGAATAATATCTGTCCTGTAGTTTTTGTGTTATCTTGCTGACAGAAAAACAAACAACCAAAAAAAAAAAAAAAACACATAAGGCGGCGAAAACATGACCTCTTTAGCGGAGGTAATTATAAGAAGAAAAAGGATAAGGATACTACTAATAATATAAATAATGATAATAGTCATAAAATACTACTAGTACTACTACTACTAATAATATTATTATTATCATAATAGTTTTATTCATATAGCTTCTTTTGAAACAGACATTTGAAAAGTGATTTTACAGTTCAGGGCAAAGAATAATGAAATGAACAATTAAACAAAAACAAAATTGATCAGGAAATCCAAATGAAAGAGCAAAAACAAAATTTAATTACTGTGAATCAGGAATGAAGAATAAAGCAGACAAAGAGAATGAAGGTGGTTAAATACCCAGAGATGGTCAGAAAATGATATAAAGAAGATGTATGATAAGGACAAAGACCAATAATACATCATGAGACGAGAAAACCTGCATTTAAGAATAAATGAGACAAAATATAAAAGATGGTAATGTAGAAAAAGAAGATAGAAGGCAAAGTACAGATATTAACCTTGAAGGGGGCACTACAGAAAGTGATGAGAGCCCCTGACCTGAGGAATCACTTCGACTAACGTTCACACTTTTATTTCAGACTGCACGGGAGCTACGAGTCCCTGAAGGGCGGCAGCACCATGGAGGCCATGGAGGACTTCACGGGCGGCGTGGGCGAAATGTACAACACCAAGCAAGCTCCAGACAACATGTTCGCCATCTTACAGAAGGGCCTCAGCAGGGGCTCCATGGCATCGTGCTCCATCGATGTAAAGACCTTCATGCAGCCTTCATATCAGACCTCAGGGGGGATGATTCAGCTCACCTGCTTTGTTTCTCTCCCTCATGTTTCTTCAGATCACCAGCTCTGCAGAGTCGGAGGCCAAACTGGGAAACGGCCTCGTGAAGGGACACGCGTACTCCATCACAGGCGTGGAGGAGGTAAGGCTCAGCCTCAGGGCTTTAGAGACGAGGAAGGTACAAGCAAAGCCAAAGGTAGAGTACGGTTAGCCATGGGCTGTCAAACTCAATCAGAGAGGGAGCCAAAGTTTAACACAAGGTCAAAGATGGGGGGCCAAACAGGGCCAACATGGACTTGAGCTTACACAGAGCTTTTCTGGTCTCTTTGACCCAACGCAGCGTCACGCCGCAGGTCACATCTACCCATTCACTCTCTGATGGTTGGAGTTCCTGTCAGTTGTCCATCAGTATGAGCTAACACATCCACGCCCTTTCATGCCCATTTACACCCCACTGACTCGGCAGTGAACAACTTGGGATTAAGTGTCTTGCCCAAGGACACATCAACATGTGACAGCCGGAGCTGCAGCATTTCATTTACAGACCAAGCGCACTACCACACTGTTTTAATCAGAAATACAACATTTGAGACGCATATTTAATTTGGACAAGCTCAGTCACTGTAAAAACATAAATTCCTACATTTAGACCAGTTAAACCCATTTTAAGGTAGTTCAGCTAGATGCTGCTATATGAATCAACATCAGTCTTCTACAGATTATTTTCATTATAGATATTCATCTTAACATTAGATTGATCTCTCTGAGATCCATGGTTGTGTTGAATAATCATCCATAGTAACTGTCTCTACAACCATATGGACATGAGGTCCCTCTTGAAAATGAGATGCAACATGTCAAGGGACTTACCTTTAATAAACTTATGTTCAACAAAGACAAATATGGAGCTATACAAAGAAAGATTGATTGATTGATTGATTGATTGATTGATTGAATCTATAGCATAATATATATATATGTGTGTATATATATAATCTAGATAGATAGATATATGTGTGCGTGTGTGTGTTTTTGATAAAATGAAGGGTATGGCTTCAGTCTGCTCTATTGTAAAGTGCCTTGAGATAAAACTTGTTATGAACTGGCACTATACAAATAAAGATTGGTTGATTTCTTGATTGATTGAAAAGCATTGATCAATGAATTCAATCACTGATCAGTGTGATATTAAAGGTAGGAGTGTAATTTAATGATGGGCCATTGATAAACGACATATGAGATGATCTTGAGGGCCGTATTTAATTATATTGTGGGAAAGATTTGGCCTCCAGGTCTTGAGTTTGACACCTTGAGGCTTCTTGGCATTGATGAGATAGATGAGCATTCAATAGGAAGTGGACATTTGGTATTATTCTCCGTCATATTTGAGTGTAAACAGATGCCAAGTGTGCATGGCAAAGCTTCAGAACAGAACTTGATGTTCAAAATGTAATTTTGTACACAAGACGCCCTAAACTGTCTTCAAGTTCAAGAAAATAATTTAAAGTAAGATATAAACAATAAACAAAAATGTCGAATCAGTTGAATCTGTTTGCATGCACACCCTTAAAGAGTTAAACTGCAGTCCCCGTCATGCTCAGGCAGCCATATAAACATCATGGTGTCACGTGTTTTATTAGTGAGGGCTGTTTAATATGTTTCCTTTTACTCTGTTACGTTCGTAAGAAGAATCATGTGACTCTCTGTTTGGTTTTCAGGTGAACTACAGAGGGCGGAAGGTCAAGTTAATCCGGATCAGAAACCCCTGGGGTCAGGTCGAGTGGAACGGCCCCTGGAGTGATAAGTAAGCATTAAAGTCTGTGGCTGACTGTCAAAGTAAACATGTTATAAATAAGTTTACATGTTGTATTTAGTTTTGTTGACACATTGCCTCTTTAAACACATGGATTTGTCTCCTGTTTCAGGTCCTCTGAATGGGATTATGTGGACAAAGCGGATAAAAATCGTATTCTGCATAATTCAGATGACGGAGAGTTTTGGTGAGTCCAAATAACAGACAGAGAGTCATCATTAAAGATTAAAAAATATTTTTATAGAAGTTTTCTTATTTGAACAGCTGGTTTCATTTTGTTTGCTCCTTTTGTACCTCGGAGCATTCTGTTGCTAAATAAGCTCTGAGGTGCATGTACGAACCACCGTGGACGAGCTTAGTTTTGTTGATGTTCTTAAAGGCCCGTCTTACAGGTTTACTTTTGTATGTGTTAAATAAAGTGCTAATCTTAGTCTGAAAATAGATAACTTAACATAACAAGGGGAAAAAAACGAGTCACAACAAGCACACAGGACAGTTTAGAGTCGCAGAAGAGTTTAACTGATGACTGTAGGCAGAGGCAGGCTAACAGTACCCATTAACTCCCAGTGTTTGAGCTAAGCTAATTAGCGGTGGGTGAGCTCTGACCGTCTCTTTCTTGTCACTGCACACACAGTCTAAAGAATGGAGTCTATCTGCTTGTCATGGACTCTGGAGTGAGGCCGTACATGAAAATAAAAAATGTTGGCGTGTCCCTTTAACACCAGCGGCGTCCATGTGTGACAGACTGTTTCTTTTCTCTAGGATGGAGTTTGAAGACTTCAAGAGGAACTACGACAAAGTGGAGCTGTGCAACATGACCCCTGATGACCTGACCGACAGCACGCAGCGTCACTGGGAGGTCAACTTGTTTGAAGGAAACTGGATCCGTGGCTCCACCGCTGGAGGCTGCAGGAACTACATCGGTGAGACCATGATGTCGGCAAATGAAACATTTCCTCAATGATTAAGGATCAAAAAATGAGACAAAGCTGGCTTCACTCTCTCAGTCGTTGATTCCAGATCTCCCTCCAACCCTGTTCATCTCCAATCTGCAGACACATTCTGGACAAACCCTCAGTTCAAGCTGATGCTGGAGGACGCTGATGACGACGACGACGTCTGCAGCGTGGTGATCGCTCTGATGCAGAAGAACAGGAGGAAGCTGAGGAAGGAAGGCCTGGACCTGGAGACCATCGGGTTTGCGTTGTACGAGGTCAGAGAGGAACTGAATTTTTCTTGTTTTCTTTATTTTATTTTTAAAAAATAATTTAAGTTTTTCCTGTCACTCCCAAATCAGACAAATGATCAAAAAAACCTGAGCCTCATAACTTCTTCAGTTTTTCAGAACATTTATATTTTGAGAACATGCCAGGAAATTAAGTTTATGGAAATGTCTGAACTAAATGTCAAGTTTAATGCTGAAGAACCACATCCACACAGGTTCCACCATCCAGCTTTCACAAACATGTTTCACTCCATTTAGGCCCCGAGTGGCAATGACTACCTGGACAAGGATTTCTTCCGTTACCACGCATCTAAAGCTCGCAGTAAGACCTACATCAACATGCGGGAGGTGGCAGAGCGCTTCACACTGCCTCCTGGGAAATATCTGCTGGTGCCCACCACCTTCCAGCCCCACCATGAGGCCGACTTCCTGGTCAGGATCTTCTCTGAGAAGAAAGCCGGAGCTCTGTGAGTATTTTCAGCTCAAATCATTAAAGCAGAGTTCAAGGACTGTGTAGAGACAAATGCCAAGGTCATGCTGCATGATTTTTGCCCTGAATCCTCCCTTCTGATCAAAAAACAGCAAAGACTCTGTTATCTGATGGTTTTAACGGTCATCCCATCTGATTGTCAAGTGGTATGGAGTGTCTTTGACTGGTTTTATTCTCTCTGGTTGTTTCAGGAGAGAATTTAGTCCATGCCAACTTGAAATCAGGGCACATCACAAGAAAAGAAAAAGAGAGATCTGAATTTTCCACAAGTCCCTCTATAAACAATTCTAAATGAGCATGTGCAACACTTTTGAGAAGACAAAAATTAAACTCAACCAATTTTTGGTATTTATTATTAATGTAGGAGCTAAGTCTATACTTAGCCTACTGAGTCATTTGACCCAGAGTAACCTGGTTGACGCGCCGTGCTACTATTTCCATACGCTACCTCGTGTTTCTTGACGATTAAAAAGAGTCCGGACACTGTTCCTCTAATGCAGCATGACGAACATGTATTCTTGGAGCGTAGATTAGCATCCTTAAATTTAATTTGTGGTCATTTTCATCAACAACTGAACAACCAAGAAAGCACCGGCATTCAGCGCCACAACGGTCAAAAACATTTTGCCCTTCTGGGTCAAACCCCTGACATCAACAATGACGTAGCTACCTTTGTACCTGAAGCCCAGGTAACAGCGACACCCAATGCACACCCAGTGAACCATAATTCATTTTAAATTATCACAACATGTTTGGCTCCTATAATTAATATTATTTATATAATTATATTATTTAACTATATATGAAATCCATAAAATACAAACTATGATGAAAAAGATGATGACAGAAAAGGTGAACTAGGCAAAAATACAGCAAAAGAACAGCAAGAAAACACTCCAGAATGATACTAATGTCATTATTGACAGTATGTTTACATGATTTACACAGAAAATACCAATAAGTGACTCACATGTTTGTCTCTGAAACCTCTCTCTGCTCTCAGGCTCAGTCAGCTCACTTCCCATCCCTCCCCCTCAGGCAAGCCCGCCTTTACCATAATACTGAATATCACTGGAAAGCTTTCAGAATCTGTTGGAATTATTTGGATAGCGTGGATACTCAAGGAGTTACAGTAGTTTGAATTATGCATGTCTTTTTCTGTTGCTGGCGACAGCTTCATCTGTAGAACAAGCAAAACCCGGACATTTTAGGGAATTCTCTAACATCCCTCCGGACATAATTTTTTGAGGACATGTCCAGGCTAAAGAGGACGTATGCTCACCCTATTTTTGAGCAGATGTGGTGCCCTCGTCTTTGCTTTGCTCTCACATACGAAGTGCTTGCAGTCGTCTCTCAGTGGTTTATATAAAGGACTCTCTGCCCTCCACTCTTAGGCAGATGCTGCACTCTTTCAGTAATCAGAGGGTTGTGGGTCTGTCACATGTTGATGTGTCCTGGGGCAAGATGCTTAACCCCAAGTTGCTCCCACTGCTGCGTCAGTGGGGTGTAAATGGGTATGAAAGGGCGTGGATGTCTTGTCTCAGACTGATGGATGACTAACGCAGATCCAGTAGTGAGCGACTGGGTGTGGGTGAGTAGATGTGACCTGTGGTGTGAAGCTGCTTAAAGTCGTCAGAGAGACTAGAAAAGCGTCGTAAGCTCAAGTCCATTTACTGTTCACCCATACTTCCAAATGACTCTGCTCTCAGTGAAGGCATCAGTACTCACCTACACCCATCTCTTTTCTGTATTTGTGTTTGCTTTGGCTAAAAGTGACACAAACAAGTTCTTTGACTCTCTTTTTCAGCTTTCATGCGTCCTCAAAAAATCACAGGAAAACTGCGTCATGCAGCAGCAGGGAAAAACAACAGTTCTGCTGGATTCAATGTTGGACATGAGTTAAGCCTTGGGGGCAACACAGAATATTGGTTCTTGTCTTGTAGGCCACTGGGATCCGTGATTTAGACCGCCTGCTGTGGACCTACAAAGCTTCAATAACTACAATTATTTATCCTTTCCTTTGGCCCTTGACAAACAATCATGTATGACCTGCTGCTGTGGACCTGATCGACTCCATGTGCATCAACAATCAACAGAAATTATATCATTTAATATAAATTCATACTTTTAGACCAGCTAAACCATTTTAATGGCAGTTCAGATAGATGCTGCTATATTAATCAACATCATTCCTCTCCAGATTATAGTCATTATAGATATTAATTTAGATATTTGATGGATCTCTCTATCCATGGTTGTGCTGATTAATCATCCATAGTAACTATCTTTACAACCACATAGTCATGAGGTCCCTTTTAAAAATGAGATGCTACATCTCAAGGGGCTTTCTTTAATACATTTTTATTCAACAAAGTCAAATAAGGTGCTACACAAATAAAGATTGATTGAATCTTTATTCAGCGGAGGCAAATGTGATGGGGACAGATTTATGATCCAGGTTCATGAGTTTGTCTCTATCATAAGTTCCTTTGTCTCTGCCTGGATGGATACATCTCTGGATGTATATATGTGTATATACAAATACATTTATTCATAAGTATTTGTCAAATCATATTTGTAATTAATGATTATTTGTGGTTTCTGTCCTACAGGGAGATGGGGAGCAATGTTGATGCCGACCTGCCGGATGTAAGTCGATCCCCTCAGAGTCAATAATCAGTCAGAGATCTGTTCATCAGCCTCTCCTCTCACACTGACACCTCTGTTCTCCTCAGCCGCCCATGCCGAGCGCTCCAGAGGAGGAGACGGACGAGGAGAAAGGCCTGAGGAGGCTGTTTGAGCAGCTCGCTGGAGACGTAAGACACAACACCTTCAGTTTAATCAGACCAACAGAGTAGAGCCAGGCAGTAAATCAAGCCTTAAATATCCTTGAATGTATTTTCCTGTAAGACCGAAGGTGGGACCATCTTGGTTGTATTAGTAGTATAGTGGTATATATGTTAGGGAATGTTGTGAGGAGTGGACCCAAAAGCAGAGAGAATGGTGTCTATCTGCTTGTCATGGACTCGAGTGAGGCAAGACATGAAAATGAAAAAATGTTGGCATATCCCTTTAGAGAAAATCCCTTAAATCCTCAGGTACTGTACTGATGAGGTCTTGACCTGTTTGTATGGACCCAAAGTAAAAAGCTTCCTGCCAGGAGTGTTTTCAGTGAATGTGCACTTTTTTCAGTTAAAACAAGGATGAGCTTGATCAGCATGTTCATCCTTTTTAGTCCTTATACCGGCTGTTACTTCCAGCCTTTAGCCAGTCTTTTTTTGTTTTTTATTTGAAGTTTTTTCCTCTTTCTTTTCTAAAGGACCAGGCCATCTCCGTCCGAGAGCTCCAGCAGATGCTCAACGGCGTTCTCAGCAGACGTAAGTAAATCCAAAGTTTAGGTGGTCTGGTATTGATTATAGATTTAGAGAAAATTTTGACTGATCACCAGTCTGGACACCTGCATTACTGCATGTATTAAATTACACAGAGACTTGGTTGATCTTTTATTTATTTAATATGGAGTCACTTTATTTCAGCAGGTTAAGTATTTTTTTATCATAAACTCTAGTTTGCAGGTTTATTTTGACAAAACGATATATTAATCAAGAGCCCTCACATCAGTTTGATTCATCTTGTTTCTACAGAAAGAGCAAAGGTCCAAACTCAGACTCAATACTCTCTAAAAATATTTTTCTCTAACTTATTGTTGAATGTTGTGCTGTTCATTGCTTTTGGTCTTGTTTAGCACAGGAAAATATTCACAGAACTGAGTTAGCATTTAGCACTTCCCAGAAAATGGAGTTTAGAATAGCAGTGTCATAAATGTGCCTGAAATACGTTTTTTTTCGTGAACACACGCACGAGACTTTCTTGTTTAATGGAAAATAATAAAATGCATCTGATGTTGCCTGCTTTTTAATTTTAAGCCTTTTTTTGTGTTCAAAATGACAGTATAACTGTCTACTATAACTGTCTACTTACAAGAACTACAAAAATGGCCGGGGTGCCGATATCATGCATTTATGATTGTTTTTAATTCTCTTTTGATGGCAGTTCTTTCTTTTATGTGTCTCAGTTGTAGTCATTAATGCTGACATGAATACAAACCATGAAATTTAATCATTAATTAAATTAGTTTAATGTTGATAATATTGCCATCATATCTTGTTTTAGATCAGGGGTGGGCGACTTTGATTACCATGAGGGCCGCATACATTTTTTTCAGTGCCTGAGGGCCGCACTGTTACACATTGTAAGGCACAATCAATGGGGAAAAACCTATATAAATAAACAAAAAATAGCAAATATAAAGCTTAAAAAAAGATTATATCAACTTTAATATATTTAACTCAAATGCAATTAAAAAATGTACAATTTAAAGAGCATGAAACAAAGCTAAAGGCAATTTAAGCTTCCTTTTAATGAAATAAAATAATTAATGTTTATCAGTTTTCTAAACACAAATAACAGACCTTTACCATTGTTTCCAAATACAGTTTTTACCAAAACAAAGATATTTAGAGATACAATCATAGCAAATTAAGTTCTTTAATGACTTGTAAAAAACAAAGTATGTACCAGCAATTTAAGGTAAGTAGAAACATTTTATCTCCTGTCCTAATTTGTGCATCAGGTAGTGCTGGTTATGAATAATATATTTAGCAGTTGTTGTTGTGTTTTCTTCATTTTTCCATTTTTCTTAATGATTGGTGTGCCACACTGAGTGAGGTGAAGGGCCACATGTGGCCCCCAGGCTGCCACGTTTTAGACACGTGAAAGTATTTCTTATAATAAAATGTCCCTTTAGTTGACTTTGTTATCACGTCCCTTACTTCTTAATTTATAAAAGACGCCGACCAACAGGCCCCTGCAAACAGGTCTTTGTAAAGCGTGTTCTGGTGCAGTATTTTGACATGTGATGTCTGATGTGGCCGTCTTTGGTTTATTGATTTTGTTTCAGGAAAAGAGATCAAATTCGAGGGCCTGAGTCTCAGCACCTGCCACAGTATCATCAACCTGATGGACGTATCCTTAACCCTCTGTGACTGCAGGTGTTCTCCTAAACCTCACCTGTCTGACTGTCTCTTCATACATAAGTCAGTGTAGCTGATGTAATCGTGCTCTCCTCACTGCAGTGAGTCTTTAACCTCTTTAAGTTTGTTTTAAAGAAAAGAGGGCAGAGGATTCTCTTCCTTAACAGAAAACCAGGTGGACAACACCGGGCAGCTGGAGTTTCAGGAGTTCAAGGTCTTCTGGGAAAAGATGAAGAAGTGGATCGTAAGTCATGTTGTGAAAACTCTAATAAAGGAACAAAAAATGAGATAAGATAGAAGTAAACGTGCAGTGAAGCTGAAATCAGCAGATCTATTTTGTTCTAAGTTAGCACAAAGAAAAGGAAAACTGGTAACAGGCCGCTAAGAAGGACTACTGTTAGTTTGCTGACTAGCTAACATCAGACAAAAGCACTTTGTCAAAACTTTTCTTGACCTTACCAAAAAAAGAAAACTCATATTAGCTAGCTAGCTATAATCAGACAAAAACAACTTGACAAACCTTTTATGGTTTTTCAAATAAAGGAAAACTTGTGGGTTTTGTTTTATGTCAGCTAGCTAGCTAACATCAGGCAAAAAAACTATGACAAAACTTTTCTCGACTTCACCAGTAAAAGTGTAGCAGTCCCCTTATTAGTTAGGCTAATGAAGGGAGGGCCTCTGGGTTCTTTCTGTCATTATAACTTTAAATATCAATATCTTGGACCTCTTTAACCTCCTGAGAACCAAAGAAAAAAAGTGTCTTACAATTTCTTTTTTTGTGTGATTTTCTATCTATTTGGGCCTAAAAAACACCTTACAATATATATATTTTTAAATATATTTTTTATTTTAATTTCACAGCATGTCCACTGAGGAGGACAACAGGACGATTTTTGTGTGAAAATAGCACGGAATATAGAAGATGAACAAAATGAGCAGATTATATCTTTAGAGTGATATTAAGCCAAGAACATATTCAATTTGATAAAAAAAGATAAATAAATAAAGCGTGAAATGTCAATCAAAGAAAACATACGTTTTGCAAGAGCGCTGCAAGTTCAACTCCCAGTCTTTGGCCCATGAATGTGTTTTTGCCCTGATAGACCTCAAAATCCAGGACCATGACTGTTTGGAGTCTTTACTAGTAGTACTAGTAAAGACAAAAGATTCACTTGTTGACAAACACAAAGCAATCCTAACCATGCACAATAAATTTAACCTAATAATATAAACAAAGCTTTTGTCCTATTACGGTTTTTCAATAATTCTGAACCAAATACGCTCTACGCACCAAAGTTTAAATCAGTAATAAATACACGGCAACTCAGATTGTCGAAATAGTTCTCAATTATTTAGTTATAAATCAGTTAAAAAATAATTGTGAATTAAATATTCATAAAATTAAATAAATAAAATAGATCTTGTGTTTTTGCTTAATGTTAGCAGCTAGCTAACATAAAAAAACCTTGTCAAAACTTTTCTTGACTTTAGCAATAAAAAAAACCCTTTTACATTTTTGTCTGTTACCCTAGCTAGCTAACATCAGACAAAACTAAATCCTTGACAAAAATTTGTTTTTACCAATAAGAGGAACCTTGTGTTTTTTGTGCAATGTTAGCTAGATAGCAATTATTATCCAAAAACTTGACAAAACTTTTCTTGATTTTATCAATAAATGAAACCTTGTGTTTGTTTTTGTATGATGTTTGCTAGCTAGCAACATCAGACAAAAAAAACCTTGACAAATCTTTTTGTTTCTCCAAATGGTTAAAAACATACCCGTTTTATGTTTCTTGCTGTTTAAGGCAGGTTCAACCAACTTCTTGTCACGGGAAAGTGAGAACATCTTGAAATTTCTTTTTTTATTAGAGAGAGATTTTTTAGCAGGTTCATGTCCTCGCGTCACCACAGTAACTTAGCAGCTATATTTTCAAAATTGGTCCTAAAACAAAGACTGCAGCATTTCATACTATTCTGCCCTGTTTTCACAGTGCGTTTTTGCAGAAACTTTAATATAAAAACAAATATCACCGGTAATTTTAGCAGGACTCCAATGAAACTCGAACAGATTGAGGAGCAGCTACTGCACTCTGTAGGGCAGAAATGTAGAGGAGTAAATATGTAAACACTCAAAGCAGAGGTACTTTAGAGAATGTGTGAAGTTACTGTTATTAATAAATCAGTAACTCATCGTTCTGCCGTTAAAGGTCAGATTAGTGGTTTGGTTTGCTAGCTCGGTGTCACAGCTCAGATCATTGAAGGTGAGCTCTTGTGTTGCAGATGCTCTTCCTCTCCTTTGACACGGATCGATCTGGAAAAATGTCGTCCTATGAGCTTCGTATTGCTCTCAAAGCTGCAGGTAAGAAATACATTTTTAATTTGTGCCGATATTCAAACCAGGAGTGGGACAAAATATCAACACGTTGATAAATCATGGCATCGGCAGTCCAGTTATCAATGAGAGAGGTGGGTTTTTTTACATTTATTGCAGGGATGCACCTGAACAATCGGCTGCTGCAGCTGGTCGGCCTCAGGTTTGCTGACGACAAGTACGACATCGACTTCGACGACTACCTCACCTGCATCGTCCGCCTGGAGAACATGTTCAGTACGTCAGAATCAAACATTAACGTCAGGAAATGACTTAAACAGAAGAATATACTGAGATTAAATGTTGAGTTTTGAAAATCTGCTGCTTCTCTGTGCTGATTGAGCATCTTCTTATGATCCAGGAGTTTTCCAGGCCATGGATTCAAATAAGAGAGGCCGCGTGAGGATGAACATGATGCAGGTAAGACCTCAGGCTTTAGTCTCAAATGTCCACAGCTCGTTAAGCAGAGGGGTGTGTTAATCCTGATGTTTTATGTCGCTCTGACATTAATTCATTCAGCGGTTCTGAAGTATAGCAGAGTATTTGAGTCAATAAAACAGATCCACTGTAGGTTAGGAAAGGCTGAATGGCTGAATATGCTTTAAAAATAAAAAAAAACAACCAATCACAGCTTTCCATTTCAAAGAGGCAAATAGTCAATCACTGTTAAGCGGGGTACACACATGAAAATAAAAAATCAGGCATTAAAAATGTTTTGTTCGTACTGTGTGTGGTGTTCTCCAATAATCTCATTACAGCACATCACACACATAACCATTCTGTCCCACCACTGATCGAGAATCTGGTCCTCCAAGACAGAAATCTGATCTAACAAAAACGTCAAAGAAGAAACATGGCAACAACCAGAAAACACAACACGCAACATGGAGGAGGACATATTAGAAGAGGAAATGACGGTGGTCCTGGGACTATTTTTGACAATAAATGAGGGACTAAATAAAAAGAAAAGACTGTGGAAAAAGTCCTGGGGACAGTGTGAACGCGTGAGCTGGTCCTCCGTTTCTGAGGTCCACTAAACTTTATGTTTCAGGTCGGCCATGCTTGTTTTTATTTCTTCGTTCCTCAATCAGCTCGCTTCTTGATTGGCTTTTCCAAGTTTGAACCCTTAATTCACCTCAGACCACAGGATAATGTTATAGGATAATCTTATAAAACAGAAGATAATCTGGCGTTCGCTGTCCTTCATTCGGAAGGAGCAAAGTTGGGACAAAAACAGGACGATAGTGAAGTTAAACAAAAGCATCTGTACATCCCTACTCTGAATACAAATGTTGGATTATTCCATTCATGAATTTGTCTTTTTTTCATACAGTCACTGGTCATATTTAAAATGGCTTTTTATTTTATTCAAGTGTGTTAGTATTTACGTTCATGTATATTCAGTTTGATAACTTTGATATAAAAAGTTAATTTGATTATTTTATACTTAATAATTGAGTTTTGGGTGTGATAAAATAAGTTTTTCTTCTTCTCACTACTTTTCAGATATGTAACATTTATCCAAGTGCTTTTTTTGGGGCTGTACTTTTACTTTTGCCTTTTTTATATGTTTGAAATAAGCCTATCAATCAATCCATCTTTCAAAGGCATTGTAGTTATAGGAGCCAGATGACTCATTTTTTGTTTATTGTGGGTGTTATACTCGTTTGTGTCAGTAGTTGACAGTGTAGGCTCATGGTTTGTCTATATAGTCAGGTGGGCTAATCAGCGCAGGTGCGCACACTGGGGAAGCCATACGGTTTTTTGACTGTGCCGTGGAGTGTGTGATTGGTATATCGAGTATTGTGTCTTAAATAAATCAGCACAAAAGACTGGAGGTTATGTTTGAACATTTGTACTACCTTTCTGTTGGCACATTATACACAGTGTGCGCGGATAGTGACAAAGGAAGCCACTATAGTAGTTAGAAATAAATATGTGGAACAGAATGATAAGATACTGCAATGAATTCAATCTGGTGTGCCTCGAGATTTTGTCCTGGATTTTGGCGAGCTTTGGGCAAAAACAGTTTAAAAAAACACTGATTTATTTTGATATAAAATCACATGATCTCTTTCTTCATTTCTAGTTCCTGATGTTGTCAATGAACGTCTGAGGAAAATCAAACAGGCGCCACCAGAAGAACAAAAGGAGAGCCTGCAGTCATGGTGCAATTTGGATTTTCTTTTCCATGAAACTGATTCTGAATATTTTTCTTTTTAAGCTCAACAATGTGAGTTTTTTTTTTCTGAGCTGCAGAGTTCTGAGGGATTAAATGTTTGACTTTACACTCAAAGCTTTTGGACAAAACTGTTTTGTTTTCTCTGTTTTCTGCATTAATTAAAGTTTGAGTAAAACTCACAGATTGTGTTTTATGTCACTTTGCTTTGAAGATTTCTTTCTTTTTCTTAAATCTGGAATCAAAATGCATGAAAAATATGAAACAATAGAGTAAAAGCAAAATGTGTAAGGAAAAAGCAAACTAAGACATGCTGGACTTAGTACTAACCCCAGTTCCAATGAAGTTGGGACATTGCGCAATACACTGCAAAGACAAGATATTTAATGTTCAATCAAACTGATAAACTGAAAATCATCCAGTTCATCCAGCGTCAGAGTTTGAGGGAGCAGATGGTGAGTTTCTTTAATAAAGTATTGAAGTGGCCTTAATGCAGGAGGACCAGAGCTGAAGGTGAGCGGGTTTTTGATTGTAGGTTAAAGTGTGAGGGGATCATTCTGAGAGGAAAGAGAGACGCTGATTGAACCAGAAAAACTGGATCTAGAACATTTCACAACCACTGATGTCTGAATAGGGAGAAAGTCCTGATCCTGAGGACGATGTTCTCTGACAACTGAAGTCGTGGTTCTTATTTAAGTCGACAAGTCTCTTAAATGTTTTTTTCCAGTCTTTTTGATTTAATGTATTTATATTACCTTTTTGATACTTATATTTTTAATGAAGCTCATTCCCACCACTATAAAAGAGAGAAAACTGAGCACTAAGAAAAAGAAATCTAGATTATTATGTCATGTCAAAATCAAAATTACGTCAAAATGTGTGAGATTAAATGTAGAAATTATTTGATTTTTTTTCCTGAGAAATTGTGTTTATGAAGTTAAAAGGAAAAAAAGTATAACATTTCAAAATCATGAGATTTTTCAAAAAGCATTAATATGATAGTAATGTGTGAAATTATGAGATTGAAAATCAAAATTATGAGAAAAAAATCAATACAATGAGTTAAAATGTCAAAACGGATTAAAAAAACATTATAATAAGGTGAAAATGTAAAATAATAGTTAAAAAACTCCAAGCTAAAAAGTCAATGTTACATGGTTACAAGATATTAGAATTGTTTTTAATCCTTCCCAGTTTTCAATAGTATATTCTTTAATCATCATAACTTCAAGCATCAAAAGAAATGTGTAATTTGTGTTTTTCTGGGCAAAACTAATGAATTCCTACTTTAAGTGTTGCGAGACACCAGTCACCTGAAAGGTTAAGTTTGTTTTAATTTTTTGTGTAGGCTATATTATGATGATGAAACTTTATTTAACCAGAAGGGCCTAAATGAGACTGAAAATCTCATCTGCAGGAGTGTTCTGGCCAAGACAGGCAGCAGCACATTGACAAAGTTACAGACATAAAACAATTACAGACACTGATACAGACATATCAAGCAAGTAAGTCAGAGTCACAGAGCAGAAAATTGTCAGTCAAAGTCTCTACAACCTCCTAATAAATTCTAAATGTTGAAGAAAAAAAACACAATTAAACGTGATGGTCATGTTTAAGTTTTACCTGAATGAAGCTCAAACTGACCAACATGTTGTTGCACATGTGTTAGCAACAGCAGATTTCTGTTTTATTATCATTGAGATGTTTGTGTTTCAGGCAGGAAATTTTGTATAATATGTGATTCTGGCCCATATCACCCAGCTTTACTGTTTTTTTTTTTTCAAAGCTTTATTAGAGAAATATTAACAATACAAAAATGAACAAAGACTTACAGAACAGACATACAGAAAGAGCGTCTGGGGTTTGAAAACAAAAATCAAACAATGTAAGCTGAAGGATAATTAAGTTAGGTAGATATGACATTTACAATAACAAAAGTAATAGTAATTAGAAGACAGGGGAGACAAATAATCACCATTATTTTTTCCTTAACAGGAATTTACAAAAATATTTTGAATTTGGAGCATAAGGTTAAAGTTTTAGCAGCTTTTTTGTAACAGGAGTTTGCTAATGTCTGAATATAGAGTTCGGACTCCTTTTTAAAGGTACAAAAAGAGGGTCTGGTCTTTAAAACCTTGCATTTATGGACTTAAAACTTCGCAAGCAAGACAATGAGATTACAAATGTAAAATTCATTTTCCACCCAGACCTACTGTAGGACTCTGTTTAGGTGGTCAAAACTGCGTCACAGGTGAGGATGAGCTGGAGTTTACATTAGTATTAAACTGTTGTCTGGAGGACACCATGAGAATAAAACAGACATGAATTCAGCGACCAAAGAAACAGAGATTTCGAAGAAAAGCTCGTCTGCGCACAGCTCCATCTTGTGTCCAGCAGGTGGCGGGCTTCACTCGGGCTAAACCAAGAAGAGGGCCAGAGCCGTTCGGGGCAAACCAACAGTATAATATGATTAATGTCGAGGAAATTAAACAGCTTCGTTTATTTTATCAGTATGTAAAAATATATGTAGTTCTTAGTTTCACTGATAAGTAATTTCTGTGATGAAGATTGGAAAAAGCCGAATTAGTTTTCTGTGTTGAGGTAAATGAGTGACGTGTTTACCCCCCTGCTGTGGCCTGAATGGTTCCGTCCTGTCATGGCAGCAGCAGCATGCTGAAAATCAACGTGGAAAAACAACAACAACGACTGGATTCTGGATTTTAACGGTTATTTTTCGAAACAGCTGCCGGTAGCTTGAGGCCAGACCGTTTTTAAACCGGGCAGGCGGGGGAGAACCGGCGAGGATAACGTTTCAGGATGGTAAGACACAAAATAATGATAAAGCTAACACGTTAGCTAACATGAGATAACGTTCATGTGCTGTACTTATAGTTTGAAGGAAACATAGCAACTTGTACATCCACCTATTATGTTATTGTTAACATTTATATGGCTGTATTGGGTGTTTTAGGTGCAATCTAAAGCACATGTTTCCAATTCTCTCTGTTTCTGTCGCTAGCTCAGCTGCTAACCTCTTAATTTATTTTTTTAAGTGGAAATTAAATCTTATCGTCAATATTCGACTAAATTCCGGGCAATAGCGTGTCAGTGCTCTAAGAACAAGCCACATATACAGTATTCTTCCTTAAATGCACTCTGATAAGGTTCCTATGTCCTGGAAAACCTTGGAAATGAAAAAAATAAACTCCCAGTCACTGAAAATACATGTTATGAGAGAAAGTAAAAATGTTGAAGGTCCCATGTCCTGCAAAATCAAACTTCTTTGCTTGTTTGAAGGGGCTTTGGTAGCAGAAAAACTTGTTACCTTTAATGAAACTCTCAGTTCTTTAAGGAAAATGCCCCCGACAATGCGCCGATTTTTACTTCCTGGGTTTTATGATGTCATAGCTATACAACCTCCACCTTCATGTTAGTTTTCTGCTTGTCACAGGCAGACGTCACAACTGTTTTGAAAGTCCGCTCTGTGGCCTGTAACCCCTCCTCCCTCCTCCTGTCAGACTTCGTTTGGGCAGCCAATCAGCGCAGAGCTTGTGATCATACCCTCCTGTAGCCTCCCCGCCCCCTCAGATCTGTACGTTTCCAGAGGGGAGAGAAAAAGAGCTGCATCTCACCCTCTCCAAAGAATACATTTTTTTATGTTTTTATTTCATTATAAATCAAATCTGAGCATAATAGACACGTAAGGCATGACACTAATGGGCACAAAAACCAGGATCTGGGACCTTTAAAGAGTCTTGAAGGGTAGGGGCTCAGATGATGTTACATGTACAGTGATACTATTTTATGATAGTATGAGTAAAACTTAACTTTTGGTCTGTTGGAGGAAGCTTGGATGGCCTGGGGAGAACCAACTCATGCAAACTCCACACGGAAAGGCCTTGACCAACACAGGGGTCAAACCGGCAACCATCTTGCTGTGAGGCGCGTGCACTACCTGCTGCGCCACCGTGCTGCCCGAAGGACGATGTATTTGTGTCGTTCACGTAGTTCGATTCAGCAGTGGTGCCACAACAGCCGTCGATTTCTATACCCATCCCACACATGGACATCTTTAACCTGTATGAGTCCTTATGTTTGCTTAGTCAGCAGTGATATTTTATCTTTTAAAGCAAATCAGTCCATTTTATTATTTATAGTATGTTAGTATAAAATCTTGACCTGAATCTTCATGTGAATCTGGCTCATATAATACCATGTTTCTGATTAAAAGATGTACAAAAGCCTTTTTAAAGATGTTTTTAGAAATGAATATTTGTCGTCTTCAGCCGCTGTGGTTAAGAAGGAAAAGCTTTGACCCTTTTGACCTTGGTTTGTGTTGATCTGGTAACAAACTGTTGCCTCTACAGCAGGGATTTAACACTCAAATTCTTTGATAGAAATATTGTTGTAGGATACTCCTAATGTGATGCTCAATGGTGTTATGTGTTTGTGTCTCAGCCTCACAGAAAGAAGAAGTCATTCATTGAGAAGAAGAAGGCCGTGACCTTTCACCTGGTCCACAGAAGTCAGAGGGACCCGCTCGCCGCTGATGAGAAAGCCCCACAGCACGTCCTCCTGCCTGCAGCAAAGGTACAAATTCTCCGTGATGACATTTTACTGTCTTTTCGTTGTTTAGCGGTCAGCATAATCCTTAAATCTCCACGCCCAGATGGTCACCTTGAAAGAACTTTGCTTGGTTAAACTCCAAAAAAACTGAGCATTTTACCGTCTCTCTTTGCCACTGTTTTTCTGTGTAGTAGTTTTCAATGACAGTCTCATCCTGTGGTTTTTAAATATGTGTGTTTAATATGTTTGCTGTAAAATATAACGGAGGCTGTTTCACATCTGATACCGACACAACCACAGCTGCAGCTTTGGATGTTCAGCACAGGAAAAAGCCGATAAATGTTTAAAATTATTACTGATCAAGCATTCTTAGCCATAAAGTTATGTTGATCCTGCAGCATTTATCTATCTAAGCCATAGAATATAGCCCACTTGACTGTATCTGTGTGATTTTGTGTACATTCAGAATGAGATCAATGTACCAGGTCCTCTCTGAGTTAATGTTAAACTTTTGTTTCCTCCTGTTCATTTTTGATGGGACACCTCGTTACATCCCCTTTTGGAAAGTCGGGGAAAGAACACAACAATCAAGAATTGACAACAGACAAGTGTAGGGGTGGGAAAATCAAAAGTTTTTATTTTAGCAAAAAGTCTTCAACAAAGGTTTTAATTATGGGGGAGAAAAGGGAACAAAAGGTTAGGGTTAGGGTAAGTATAATGTATATAAGTATAATAAGTATAATAATATGTAAGGTATTTCTAACCCTAACCCTAAGCCAAAGAAGTTTTTAACAAAATACATTAAAACTTGGCAAATCAAATCTACGATGTGAAACAAAAAAACAAACACAAGGCCTGACTAGTCTAAGGGGCTGTCCACATGGAGACAAACTATGCATATCAGCACAGGTTTCCAGTCATATGGGCACACAAACACACATTTTTGAAAACGGGTCCCAGAGTGGATGAATGTGAAAATGCTGGCCAAGCGTTTCCGTGTGGACAACGAATACAGATAGCTTAAGAAACGGTGACCTCTCGCTTAATCCACATGCATGAACCCAGACACCAGAAACAGTGGTAGAACACGGTGTTGGGTTCATGCTGCAGAAGCTCCTGAGCTTGTTTTGGCTTCAACAACAAAATCTCCTGCTCCTCTACGACCGCTGTGACCAACAAGAGGACACAGAGAACAGAAAACGCTAGAGTTCGTTCACATTTCTCATGTTTTATGCACATGCTCCATGTCTTCTTCTCTGGTTTTGGTGTGAGTTTGCAGCAGCATTACAGACCTGGCATATGTACGACAGTGTTTTCATGTGGACACATTTCTTGAAATGATGCCGTCTTTACAGAGAAGGTTTTCAATACAAAAAGGTTTTGTCTCCATGTGGACAGGGTCTAAAAAGAGGCATGGCTAAAGAGGACACAGCATTGCGTGGCACAAACAGCTTAACTAGTTTTTCTTAACAACAGAAACTAGGTGATGGAAATGTAAAGGGTACCCCTAACCTTGCAGTGCAGACGGACCTGCGTGATTCATTGTCTGAAATCACGCAGATCCATCTTGCCAAGCTCTAATCTCCAAAAGCTGGACAGCTCAATCAGGGACGAGAGGTGGAAACTGAGACGTGACGACAGCAGGAAGTGACTGCATGTCTGAAAACAATGGCGTCTGCTGAAGCAGTCTCCATGGATGTGGCAAAATCTGTGGTTTAATCAGAAATGGACTCAATTTTGTCTTTAAAAGTAGAGCTCCTTCTTTAAAAAAATATCTTTAAACTGTCGGTCTACATATATCATTTTAATTTTTGCCCTGGGGCACCTTAAATCTGAAGTAATGTGCAGACGGAGGCATCATTTGTCTGTCAGAGAAGTTTGAGAGGCATCAGCAGCAGCACATGATCTCATGGATTCATCTTATTTCTGATTTTACTCTTGGTTTCAGGCCGATGCAGAGAAGAGGCGCGAGGAGCAGAGACAGTTTGGTGTTTTCTTTGACGATGACTACGATTACCTGCAGCACCTGAAGGAGGCTTCAGGTCCGTCTGAGTGGGTGGCGTCTGCGCCAGCACAGATCTCTGTTCATGATGAAGAGGAGGAGGAGCAGGAGGAGGAAGGAGATGAGGGAGGTGCAGACAAGAACATCCCTGTGAGTCGACTTCAGATATCTTCAGTCATTGAAATCCTTGGATGCTGGTGTTAAAGTTCACTTTCTGAGAACTCCCGTGGTGTGTAAATCTGAACACATTTTTGATTTTGGAAGTTTTTCTGGCTCAAACACGAGATTTTTAAAGATTCAGATTAGGGATGCACAATATTGAATTTTTGCTGAAATCCGATATGCTGATATTTTTTTAATTCATTATCGCCAATACCATTATATTTCTGATCAAGAGCACAAGCTCTGTGCTTAACAAAAATGGACTTGTTTCTTTCAGTGTTACAGTATATTTTTGTGAGGAACGGATGTAAAACAAGAAAAACAGCATTTAACTCTTGCAAAAATGAAACCCTTGATTTTTAAATGTACCCATGCAGTGATGAGAAGGTGCATCAGTATTGTGTATTTGTGTAATTTGCCGATATTCCATCTCATATTTGTGGCTATAAATATCTGCAAAAATTTCAGTATCAGCCGATATACTTCACTTTATAGGCTGATATCGGCCAATACTGATATCAACCCGATAATATCGGGCATCCCTAATTCAGATATTTGTCTCAGGTGATTAATTGCTGCTACTTCAAGGTTACAGACTGAAAACAGAGCACCCCACTTTTTTGTTTTTATGAGAACACTATTGGGATTTTTTTTAACTTTAACTTGCTTCCAACCCCATTTTTAATCAAAATGTTTAATCATCGGTCTGTTTAAAGAACAAAAACATTAAACTATTATCTGTTCTTTAATTTGATGACCAGGCGTCCTCCATCAAGCTGCCGTCCTCGGTGTTCGCTTCAGAGTTTGAAGAAGAAGTTGGACTTCTGAACAAAGCTGCTCCGATTTCAGGTGAGAAGATCATGAGGTGAACGGACGATGGTCAACAAGCCCAGGAGGCTCAAAACTGAACAAAAGTTTGACCTTCTGCTGCCTTCATCCTTTACTGATGTCTAAACTAAGGACTCTGTTCAGTAGAAATCACACTCGATAGTGTGTTTACTAAACAGCCAACCAGTATTTCCATTTTGTCGATCAGTTTTGCATACGGTGTTGCTTTTATTCCAGGTCAGACTGCTCGATTCATGCACATAGAATAGAATAAACCTTTATTCGTACCACATGGGGAAATTTGCAAATTTGCATTTATGACCCGACTCAACAGCTGTAGGGTTTTGGGACCCGTCGGTAATGAAAATCACTCGTTTCATCTTATGTAGTGTGTCATAGTGTTTAACATCTTAACAGCCCTGTTAGAGGTCATTAATGCGACATTTGATCTGTGAGTGAATTCATTTATACAAGTCTTAATCGCTGGCAAACATCTGTAACAAAAAGTTTAACTCAATTGCGTCAGAGCAGCAGCTGTCCAAACAGAAGTGAGAAAGGACCTAAAAATATTGGCTACATTAGCCGTCCAAAATATCTTAAACGAGGACACAGGAACATTTTAGCAGGCCTGAAGATGCAGCGTCCCGCTCTTTCTACAACCAGCTGCATCTCAGGCAGACACTCCTTTAGACACCAGATACGCATAGTTTTCTTTTTTTTTTTCTCCTATCTCAGACATGTATACTTTCCACGTACCTTGACATGTTTGGGCGGAAACTTCCGCCTTCCTCAGGAGTGTCACTTGGTGGTAGATGTGAAGTGTCTTATCAGCTGGTGTTACGGAGGCGTGACCCTCGATTACGCCTCCCGCTGTCTGTTCGCCTCTGCTGCTCCAAGTGTGTGAGAGCATGTATGCGCCCCTCATCCCTGTTCATCGTCCCCGGCCCCGTTTCCTTATTTCGATAGCTTCCCTAATCCAGCGCTGTTGCTTGTCGTCTTCGGTGCGGATGACTCTGGCCTTATCCCAGTCCATAAGATGGTTTCCCCTCTTGCAGTGGTCTGTTATGGCAGATTTGTAGTTTTTGCTGTGTTGCCTTTTCTTTTGTTGATCTTGTTTGTAACAAGACAAACCAGAACCAAACCAGCGTCCCAACTGTTGCTGTTCAAGCTCAACTTTGAGAAGTTCTGCAGTTTGTCACTGAAAACACTTTCCTGTTTTCTTCTTTGTTACAGCTTGAATGTTTATCTGTTTCTTTTTCTCATGTTTATTTTTTTTAATCCCTCTAGGACCTCGGCTGGACATGGACCCCGACATCGTGGCAGCTCTGGATGAAGACTTCGACTACGACGACCCCGACAACATCCTGGACGATGATTTTATCGTCAAAGCAAACAGTGCCAGCAGGGCGACGGGCTTAGAGTAAGTTAAGTTCAACAATATTTATGATTTCCTGCCAGAAAAGAGATTGTTGTTGCAGTTTATGCTCGAAGGTTTTCATAGATTTCTGTGTATATACAGTGCTCAGCATAAATGAGTACATCCCTTCAGATTTGTCAGAAAACCTTTAGTTTCCTTTTCTTTGTCGTCCTATACCACAAAATACTCCCCCAAATGTGGGCCATTGATTGCAAACAAGATTTTTTAAGTTGCACACAAAATAGTATTTTTCTCAATTTAAGATCAGAATGCAAAAATGAGTACACCCCAATCAAAGGGGTGGGAGAAAAGGTAAATTTTAGTTATTGTATTACCCTTATTTTCATCTTATGGTTAAAAAAATGTTAAACTCAGCTTTGTCAAAACTTTTGAAATTGTTCTTTTGTTCATTTAGATATTGATTAATACATTAATTTTAACAGGGGGTGTACTCATTTATGCTGGGCACTGTACATGTTTTTGTCATCTTTGTTTAAAAACAGTTCTTTAGATCAACTGGTTTAACTCCTGAGGCCGAACCTGTTTGTTTGCTGCTGTTAGCTCAGAATAAGCCTTTACATTTTCCTCTATTTGTGATATTCAATTGTATTTCTGAAATTATAACAGGAGAATTTTTTTATGTATCAGATTTAGGTTTATCTTTGAATAATAAAAATAATAATAATAAGAACACACCTCTGAAGTATCTTTAGAAATATGCCCGTCTGTTACCTTTAAGTCATTGTACTTGTTTTTAAGCAGGTTTTAACTTTTTTTAACTGATGTTCTGATTGTAAAAATCACCTCAGATGCAGATGTCTAAAACATTAATTTTCGCTGATGCAGATGTCCCGCAAGACAAATATTTTCTTTGTCTGATCATGAAAATGGATCATATTTTGTCCATTGAAAGTAGCTCCCTTCAGGAACTTATTTTGAAAATCAGTGACGCTTCGAGCTTTACGAACTGCTCAGATTGGCTCACGTGGCTTTTCTTGGATCCAGCACCGAACAAGGGATGTGCGTGTCTACTTTGTCTTTTTCTATTTGATCAGATTTTGTCCAACAAATTATTTTTATTCTTCTATAAAAGGATCATCTCTACATTCACAGATAGGTTCAGATGTCAGCATTGAATTGGCATGACACTATAAATACTAATAAACAAGTAAATGGATATCTGTTAAGCCCACATTGATTTGCTGATGTTTATAAGAAGGTTTAATCTCGGCCAGTATCGATGTTGAGCTGATGCAGACTTGAACCTTCGTGTTTTTAACTTCACTGCAGAAACAAACCATTAAAGAAAACCCAGTTTTCATGGAGTTTACATTTTGTTTATCACTTTTCTTTAATAAAACAGAGGTGAAGACGATGATGATGATGATGAGTGGGAGGACACAGACGATGAAGGCGACTTTGACTCTGAAGGCGGTTTCTCGGCTGACGAGGACACGGAGGACGGTGGCCGCGGTCGAGAGTTTCTGTTCATGGATGAGGAGACGAAGAGTCGGTTCACAGAGTACTCGCTGACGTCGTCTGTGATGATGAGGAACGAGCAGCTCACTCTGCTCGACGACCGCTTCGAAAAGGTGAAACTTCAGAACTTCCAATCACAAGGCTGACACACTGAGCTGGTTTATCACTGTTAAGGTTGTAGGGGCTGTTTGTTCATCTCTCACCTGCAGATGATGGAGGTCAGAGTAAATACAACAATGACTAAACAAAAACGCCATCAAATAGATCAACAAAAAGCAAAATAGGTTGATTAAAGGAAAATATGGGCTACACATTCTCTCTGTCATTATTCAAAACCAAACTAGTTTAATTAACCTCCCTAAGTTATCTCAAGGTAACAGCTTTTAAACATCATTTACCCACGTTCTTCACACAAATACTGACTCATCAGCTGCAGCCTCAACAATATTTGTTGATATTCTTGAAATGTATTGAAAGCCTTTGGGCATAAATATGATATCGGTGATATCAAACGTAGTTAAAATTTACTAGTACTCAAATTTAGAGTTCTTTAAGCCTGCTTTATCTTAAGCTCCCCCTGCTGGTGATCTATAGGTACTGCCTCATTCCTGTCTTGTATTATGTTTGAAATTTCTCTCAAAAGCTGTTCATGTACTCAATTTTGGTCAACTAGTGCGTGAGTAGACTTTACTAGTTAAGGCGATTTTACTTTACAGGTAAGGTCTACTCGGGCATTAGTGCGCCAAAAACCTGAAGTAGTACGACACAGTTTTTGTTTACTAGTACTACAAGTAGACTAAAAACAGTCTACTAGTAGGGCTGTAATGTGTTAGTCGACTGGTCAACTCATTGGTCGATAAGTGCTGGGGCGACCAGAACTCTGATTGGTCGACCAATTGTATTTTTTTTTCCTCTTCAATTTATTTTTTCCCGTGGCGATTTACAGTCATCAGTAGGAACTTACCAAGTGCTAATGGGGGTGTTTTCAGACCACCCCGGTTTCACAGGTAACTTGCCTGTCTCAGAACACCCCCTTGTTTTCACCCCTTTGGATTCGCCCACCATCTGGAGACCGGAGGGCTGAAGAGCGTCTGCCTTAGCCTATTCAACGTCCGGTGGTTTGCTGAGTATTTATTTTTATTTTGAGCATCCTCCTCTACCCCCTGCCAAGACGCGCTCCACCGAGCCAAACCGTCCCCGCGCAGGAGGGTTTCCCGTCAGAGTCCCCCCCCCCCCGATTAGTCAATTTTTGGTCGACAATTTCAGTGTTTCAGTCAACAAACGAATTCTTTGGTTGACTACAGCCCTATCTACTAGTAGTACTAGTAAAGCCAGAAGATTCAATAGTAGTAATAGTAGACATAATGCAAATGAAGTAGGAGGGATTATAACCAAATCCATCACCCTGATTGGTTGTTACATTTTAGATAGCCAATGAGAAGCTTGAATTTGCTTTTCCCCGCCCCTTATTCGTATGAAAGGCCTACTAATATTACTAGTGAACATTTTTAAGTCTACTAGTAGTACTAATAGACTTCATGTTAGAAAAAAAGTCATTTTAGAGCCGACGTTCGGGCAGACTCCTGTATTTCACATGTTTGATGGTAACAGGAAAACAGGAACATGATGAAGACCTGCCTGTAATCTCCCTCTCATTCTGCACAGAGCGTTTACCGTAAAGGTTCAGATACATGAGCACTTCAAATTTAGGAGCAGCTGATTTGACTGCAGTCTCTCTCCTCTGTCTCTCCCTGCTCCAGACCCTCTCCAGGCCTGGAGCTCTTCTGTTGTTGTTCTTGGTTTTGCTTCGTTTCTGCTCTTGAAGGTGTTTTCCTCTTATTGAACTGCATCGAGCCGTCTTAGGCCGTTTGCCCCCGTAGGCCACCGTACACAAAACCTGTCCTAAACGATCCTGGTGTGAAGTCGACCTCAGATTTAGTATAAACTCTTAAAATATGAAATATATTTTATTGTCTGATTTCACGCTGCTGTTTATAAGTGATGTGGTCAGTTTTTCTGTCCCCCAATGGCAGGATAAGGATGTATCATTCCTGAGTTTTTCCTTATGCTCTCCATCTGTTTTGTTTTCAGTTTTATGAACAGTTTGATGATGATGAGATCGGCGCTCTCGATAACGCAGAGCTGGAGGGGTTCATCGAACCGGACAGCGCTCGCCTGGAGGAAATCATCAAAGACTACTTCATACAGAAGGAGAAGGAGTGAGTTTACTCTCACACTTGGCAGATGAAGATGATGATGAAACTGTGCTGTCTCCGTGCTGATGTTTTGTTTTAGTGCTTTTAACCCTTAAAAGATCCTGGGGACTTTTCATGCCACTTTGAGTTTTCATTTTTGAATAATTGTGGCTGTGTTGGATGAGTAGAGCTCAAATTGCCAAAGGATAATCATTTTCAAAAAATTAAAAAAATATTGTTTAATTTCATGAAAATTGCCTAAAATGGCTGAGCAACAAAAAAACCCTGACGTATTTGATCCTTTAGACCAAATCGGTCCCATCTGAAACCATTATAAATGCTATTTTTGACCCCACATTTATCTTAACACAAAATGCATTCCTTCATGTTAAAGTTCCATTTTGAGGTAGAGCCTTTAAAGTTGTAATTTTTATATTTGTCCACCAGATGGGGCCGTTTTTTATATCATACATCAATAAAGGCTTCGATTATCAACTTTAATTCACACCGCAGAAAAATGAACAATGCATCAAAAGCAATGTTGCTGCCAATCACTGACCCATCTCAGGGCCTAATAAAAATTATGACCTAATAGTCATTGAAATGTATATTATAAAAATTATTGATGGTTTTTGTTTTTTTACGATAAAAAAATCAGTGGTTTTCTGTTAAGATACTGGCATTTAAAGGGTTAAAAACCCCATAATATAATTGAAACTTGAAATGAATATTTCAGGCTCAAGTAGTTTTAAAAGATTGAGTCGTTTAAAGTGAAAGTAAGCACTTTATGGGAAGGGGACCAATTTGGTCCCGAGGATCAAATGTGTGAGTTTTTTTTTTAATCTCACACTGCAGAAAAATGAACAATGCATCAAAATCATTGTTGCTGCCAATCATTGACCCATCTCAGGGCCTAATAAAAATTCTGACCTAATAGTCATTGGAATGTAGATTTTGGAAAATTGGGGCCCAGAGAGGCCCCTAATGCAGTTATAATACTGACAAAAACGTATTGCACTCAGTAATAAACTTATATTTACACATAAGTCTTATATATAATGTATTGGTAACACTAAATTTATTTGTTTTGCAAAACATTTCTCAGGATTCTAAACGCTCCTGTGTGCTTTGCTGTGACTCGTTTGTTGTGACTCGTTGTTACATTGTCTATTTTTAGACTACGATTAGCACTTTATGTAATTTTCTGAAGAAATACAGAACTAAATCACAGAGCGCACGCACAAACCACTGCAGATGTGCTTGTAAATAGGTCAACAAAACAAACAAAAAAAACAAGTCACAACAAGCACACGGGACCGTTTAGAGTTACTGAAGAGTTTAATTGATGACTTTAGGCAAAGGCAGGCTAACACTACCCACCGACTCCCAGTGTTTGAGCTAAACTAATTAGCGGTATATCAGCTCTGCCCGTCTCTTCCTTGTTACTGCACGCACTGTTGAAAGATTGGAGTCTACCTGCTTGTCGTGGACTCTGGAGTGAGGCAAGACAAAAAATAAAAAGAAGTTGGCATATTCCTTTAAGTTTTGTTGAAAAAGCTTTGTGAATGTTAACGTGTTGTTCTGTTCAGGTCTGTACGGCCTGATGATCTTGGCCCAAAACAACTTCCTGCTCTGAAGGAGGAGGAGGAAGACGAGGAGGAGGAAGAGGAGATGGAGACGGTTGTTATGGAGGCTCCAGAGGAGAAGTGGGACTGTGAAACCATCATCAGTGAGTTCATGTTCTCTGTCCTTTGAGGAGAGTCTCTGATGCCTCTACAGGCCTGTGATCAACGCCTCAGCTCACAGTTAAAGGGCTAGTTCAGGATTTTTAAAGTGGGGGTGTATGAAGTACGCAGCATTTTTTATCATTCAGCTCGGTCCTCATGGGTTCATGTTTTGTCTGGATCCTTGGTGGTTTTAATAATATGGAGGTCCTTTGTTTTGTGTCTGGGTGTCAGGTTTCCTCACCTTCTTGAATCATGCAATTAATCGTGCAATCACCTGAAGCAATTTTGTGGCTTGTTTTCACCTGAAACTCTTCAAATTAAGCGGAGAAGGTGCCCCATGTGTGTTATTTAGCTCTGACTTCTGTGCCGACTATTTCTGTACATATGCAGAGCTGATGTCCATCAATGTGGCTAATGTTCAAGCTGTATGTACACAACCCCATTAAAAAAATGCTGAACTAACCCCTAACCCTAACCCTTAAAAATTGCACATATAAACAAAATAACCTAAAATCAGTGAAGTAAGTTTGAACTCCATGTCACTGAGGGATGGGAAATAAAAATCAATCCCACTTTTACCGTCTAGTTTATAAAACTCAAAAGAAGTGAAACACTGGCTCTTTACCTCGGATTGATTTGATGTCTTCTGTAAATATAGAAAAGTCTGGTAAATCAGAATCAGAAATACTTATTAATCTGTTTGTTTGAGTTGCTCTTATTCACTTTATAGCCGTAGGAATATCAGATAAAGACATTAAAATAAGATAAGAGTATAACAGAAATTTAATAAGCAAAAATAACAACATGCAGAAACTTTCACAATTTTCTCTTAATGAAGATAAAAATAAAGGGAGACGAACAAGGCCACAGAATTTACTCTTTTAACATTAACAATGTATTCACTAGGAATACAAATATGGAAGCACAGTTTGACAGTTAGGATGTTGTATTTGTTTAAGGAGGATGTCTCAAATCTTTGTTATAAAACGATTTAACGGGTCTTGGGTGGTGCAGCTGGGAAGGAAACGAAGAGAACTGAACTTTGTCTCCTTGTCAGAGTTTTATAAGCAGTAAAGGTTGAAGCTTTGTTAGCAGCATAAAACTCACAGGGTCACTCATTTAAAAAGTTTAAAGCAAATTATAATCAGAACAAATGATGTTTGAGTTCTGTATCTGCTGGTTTAAATGTGAGTTAAGTTATACAGCAAACACTCGGTGAGTTTAGGAGGCTAGATCAAGCTTTTCTCTCTTTGTTTCAGGCACATATTCCAACATCTACAACAGACCAAAGGTCATCGAGGAGCCACCAAAGGTATGCAATCTCTGCTTTTATTACGCTGTTAAATCTGATTCATGTGAGTCAAACATACACTCATCTGCATCATATTTAGTGATAAAGAGAGTTTCTGGCTTTATTGATCTGTGGCCTCTTCTGACGCTCTCTTCTGATCCTTAATTAATGAATTAATTAACTTCTTCACTTAAATACGAGACAGTAACCTCACACACCAGACAGACCGCTCAGTATATTTCACTGGTCCATCTGGGAAAGAGCTCATAGAAAGTGTTTGGGATGAGCAGAGCCATTCAGATGCATATCCAGCAGATGATTGGACAGTCGTTCTGCCAATCATCTTCATTATGGACCAATCAGGTGATGTAGGAGGTGGGCTCTACAGCTGCGGTGTAAAGGACAGAACAAACTCGCCAAAACATGTTGGCAGTGGAGCAGAACTCTCCTCTCTGTGGTGAAGTTTGTCGTGTTGTTCTTCGTTTTTCATTGAGTGAAGTCAGTCCAAAATGCTGCTGCTCGTCTTTTAACAGGGAAACGAAAACATGATCATGTCACTCCAATTCTGGCGTCCCTCCGTTGGCTTCCTGTTCGTTTTGGAATTCATTTTAAAATTTAATTATTTGTTTTTAAATTGTTAAACGGATCAGCACCACAGTACATCTCTGACCTCTTAAATGTCTACACAAACCCAGACTCATCAGACCAGGAGATCTTCTAAACAATCCTCTGTGGTCCTGCGTGAGCTGCAGCCTCAGTTTCTTGTCCCCTCCTCTGCACACCTTGGTTGCAGGGCTAGGCAACATGGCCCAGAAATAACATCCCCAATTTTTTGCCACAACACTCAGTTTACAATTTTAGTTGCTTTTTTTTCCATTTCAGAAAAAAAACTCCAAGTGACACAGAAATTCAGTTAATCAAATGTTGCCTATGTGTCGTCAAATTAAATTCCCAAACCAAACAGAATTTTCCCCATAAAGTTAAAGTGCATGTCATAAATTGTTGATTATGTACTTCAACCCTGAAAGCTGAGGTATTTTCACAGTTCATTAACATGGAACTCTCTGATCAATATTTAATCTCATTGAAGAAACAAATGCAAGTCAAAACATGTGAATGTGTTCATGAAAAAGGAAAAAAAATCCTGTAATTAGCATTGTAACAACTTACAGTTGGAGTAATTAAAGAAAAAAATCTTTTTTTTTTTTTTTTTTTAAATCTTCTGCAGAAAATAATTCAAATTAATCAATTTATTGCCCAGCCCTACTTGGTTGTAACCAGCTGATATTTAAGCTGCCTTTCTATCCTCTCCAACGGCTCTGACCTCTGGCATCACCAAGACGTTTTGGCCAAGAAACTGGATATTTTCTCTTTTTTGGACCGTTCTCTGTCAACCCTAGAGAAGATTGTGACAATCCCAGTAAATTATTAGATTGTTAAATTATGCAGACCAGCCCGTCTGACACCGACAACCATCCAAACACTTTCTTCTCTGTTCTGGTGCTCGGTGTGAACTTCAGCAGGTGGTCTGGACCACGTCTGCTGATCAGCTGTTCACGTATCAGTGCAGCGGGGACTTTATCAAACAGCCGGTCCACAGGCTGCAGAGTATGAAGCCATGAACACAGAAGTCTTAGAGAGATGCTGCAGAGACTTACAGACGCTGGGCCTTTGGCTGTTGACGTGAAGCAAAACTAAAAACAGTCCAACACTTTTGTTTCTTTCAGCCGAAGCCGATCCGCGTGTCTCAGAGGACCGGGATCCCCCTGGACGTCCTTCCTGCCAAAGGTTTGACATCAAAACAGGCGGAGAGGATGACCAGGATCAACGACTCGGACCTTCCCCGAGCGTCCACGCAGCCCCGAGACAAGACGGAGAGCAAGGAGGAGAGGAAGGCGAGAAAACAGGCCATCAAGGAGGAACGCAAGGTGAGGAAGAGACAGAAGTTTATTTACTGGAGGAGCTGTCCTGCTCAGTTTTTTTTTATTTATTTTTATTAAATCTGTGCACATAACAAATTCCAATATATGTTTAAGAAAACAAATTAAAAAAGCAAAATAAATACAAGTTGGCAGACATTTCTGGATCAGTTCATGGCTTTGGTCCCATCCACACAGAGACAAAACGGAAAAGACAGACAGGGGTTCAGAAACAGAATTACTTTGAAAATATAATGTAATATATAAAAAAAACGAAATAACAAAAACAAACTCAGTAAAGTAGTATAAATAAGTAAATAAATAACCAATATGTGTACATATACAGTGAGTACACCCCCTATTAAAAGTTTAACATAACATTTTTTTTACCATAAGATAAAATAAGGGTAATATGATGACTAAAATTTAGCTTAGCTCCCACCCCTTTGATTGGGGTGTACTCATTTTTGCATCCTGATCTTAAATTGAGAAAAATACTTTTTTGTGTGCAACTTAAAAAATCTTGTTTGCAATCAATGGCCCATATTCGGGGGAGTATTTTGTGGTGTAATATGCCACAGAAAATGTTGATTTTGAAAGGAAACTAAAGTTTTGCTGACAAATCTGAAGGGGTTTACTTATTTATGCTGAGCACTATATATATCCACATATTTACCTGATCAAACATTTACATACATTTATACCGGCATATACATATATACTTATACATACCTACACATATATACATCCCAACATACATATAGACAACACTCAGATATACATATATCCTAAAAGGGTGTAAGATAAATATTAATACAAATAGTAATAATAGTAGTAATACCAAGCATGATGCATAAGGAAATTATGACACTGAAAGTTAAAAAAGTAATATATTAAAATAATAACAAGTGAATACATTACTAATTAACTGGGAAAAAAAATAAACACCTTCCTTTTCCTGATTCTATCTCCTTCTTTCTCCTATTCTCCTATGTTTTTTACAAGCTTTAAAACATGATCTTTTGTCCTCAGTGCCTCGTCATGTAAGATATTGATGTTTGATTTTATGAAAAAACTAAAAACTGTCAGAGAGAGAAGAGGGGTTCATATTCATCGTTATTTTAATGTGAATTTGCCCATTGATTTGGTAACAGCTGGTTTAGCTTCTCAGCCTCGTCTTTGTGATATATCTGACGTTACAGCTCCAAATGTTTCAACAACATAATAAAACAATAACAACAAAAAATCCTGAATCTTCTCCGTTGATTTAAAGCATTTTGACTGTTGACTTCCTCTGTTTGCTGTTGTCAGTCTGTACTTGTTGCCGCTCTCTCGGTGACCGTGACGTTACGTGCACACTCTGTATTTTATCGAAGAGTCTGTAAAGAACAAAACTGTCGTCCCCCCATCAGCTCCGTTCACGTGTGGTTTGATCAAACGTGATGACGGTGACCTGATCACATCAACAAACAATCTCACCGCTGTCATCACCTCCTGAATCAAATCTTTCTAAATCCTCTTTGACATTAATCAGCTTTTTCTCACCGAGCTCCAGCACTCCTGACCTGTGAGCCGAGGAGAGGGAAAACAAACCCAGGGACGCCACCTGAAAAAAACAAACTGTCCCAACTCTACCAGAGCTGCTGAGAAAGAAACCTGATGGTGCCTGTACTGGTGAAGCTGGGAGATGATACTCACGTGTCATCACAGCTTCACAGTAAACTAAGAGCAGCCGTGGAGAATCCAGCAGCTTCAGGTCTTTTTTCATGGCTGCTCTCCGAAACGAGAGAGAGAGAGAGAGAGAAGAGTCAGACTTAGACGAAAACAGAGCCAAAACAACAAGAAAGTTTGGGTAGTGGTAACTGGGACCTCGGACGAAGAAGTGACAATTCTTTCTATCCAATCAGCAAACTGCAGTGAGTTAAGCCCCGCCCCTCAATCAATCAGTCAATCAATCTTTATTTGTATAGCACCACATTTGTTGAATATAAAAGTATTAAAGCCCCTTGAGATGTGGCATCTCATTTTCAAGAGGGACCTCATGTCTATGTGGTTGGAAACATATTTGTGTAGATGTATAATCAATGCAGCCATGGATAGAGAGATCAGTCTAATATTGACATAAACATCTATAGTCAATATAATCTGAAGAGGAATGATGTTGATTAATATAGCAGCATCTAGCTGAACTGACATTAAAATGGTTTTACTGGTTTAAAAGTATGACTTTGTGTTAAATGGTGTCATTTCTGTTGATGGTTGATGCAGGTTAGAGCTCATGGAGTGGAGCAGGTCATCCATGATTGTTTGTCAAGGTCATACTAAGATATGTGTGCTGTTTGCAGGAACTACCATGTATTTAATTATGTTGATCTCTCTAAAGTTCATGTCAGTTACTGTAATGATAATAAAATGGGGCTAAAGGAACGGATAAATAAATGTAATTGTAGTCATTGAAGCTTCAGGGTCAGACCAGAATCAAAATCAGAAATATGTTGTTAATTCCCAAGGTGAAATTCGGTTGTTTTAGCTGATCTTATACACAATATAGCAGCAGAAATATCAAACAAAGACATTAAAATAAATAAAAAAATTTAAAAAAATAAAAAATGAAGTAAGCAGGTTGCACCATGCAGAGTCTTTAAGCTATATTAACTCTCCTTATGAAGGAAAAAATAAACAAAATAAGTAAGAGTGAGACTATTAACAAGGCCAAGAAATTTACACTACTAACATTAAGAATATTTACAATATAACTAGAAAAGCACTCAGAGAGCGCAGACCTCCGCCAAGCAGCTTCGGTCCACTTTGGCAGAAATGGTCCTATCTGGCAATGTTAAAGAATCCTTTAAAAAATTCCTGGATCCAGACAGTGATCTGGATCACCCCCAAAATTTAATCAGTTCTTCCATATCCCATTTCCGACAATTCCTGAAAATTTCATCCAAATCTGTTCAGAACTTTTCAAGTTATTTTGAACACAAACAAACAGACGGACAAACTGACAGATGAACACCGGCAAAACATAACCTCCTTGGCGGAGGTAAATATAATGTGACAGCACTGTTTGACAGTAGAGCATATTTGACCCAAAGGTAAACTTTGGCAGTAAGGATATTACACTGGGTATTATGTTGGCTAATTAACAAATGAGATTAGATTAGATAGATCTTTATTAATCCCTTAGGAAGACACCCTCAGGGAAATTAAGATTCCAGCATCATAGCGAGCACACGGGGTAAAAACAAGCACATAATCAGATCTTTTCTTAAAATCGTTCAGCCCTAGTCTCCAGGACGTGATGGAGCTGTGATATAATAGGAAGGAGATCAGTTCTCCTGTTACCGTGACAGAAGGGCAATTAAAAAAGAGGAACCGCACCGATGAACTATGAGGAACTTTTCTACAAGATTTTTTCGTTGGCAGCGACAGCGTGTGTCAGAGCCATAAATTGGCGCTGACTTGCCCGGCGAGTTTGACAGAGACAAAATGATAAACTGCTGATTGTTATTTGATTAGTGCTCAAAATTCCCCCACTGAAATGCAAAGAAGAAAAAATATATATATACATGACCTCAACCACATAAAACAAAAAGGGACGAAGCTGATCATACAATTATCCAACCAAGTTTCAGTAATTTCATTGTTCTTATATATATATATATATATATATACATATACACACATATGCAGTACTTTATTTTTAAACATGTTTTTAAATGAGGAAAGTGACTACAATGTTGTGAAATTTCATCAACTAAAACTAGACTAAAATTAAAACAATTTAGCGGCTAAATTATGACTAAAACTAAAAGATATTTCAGGCTAAAGACTAAAACTAAATTTAAAAGTGCTGTCAAAATTAACACTGATCTGAGGGACCGAGCAGACAAAGTGAGGTTATCGGACACGGTTTAACAGTAATTAAAATAGGAAACGGTAAAACTAACCATCATAAAGTTTACCATGGTTTATCATTAATAAGTAACCCTTACATACCTAGTCATGATCGTGCATAAATCGTGTTGTCTGACCCCAGCATTAGTCGCCCTGGGACAAAGTGTGGACTTTCTGAAACCTCTATGATTCAGAGGCTTAAATTCAGAGACGGCGGTTCAATCAGGAAACCTGTCAGAGAGAGAGAGGAGGATGACAGCCTCTGTTTACCTTTATCATGCCGTGGTAAATCACAGCCATGACAAAAAAGACAAACAACATTCAATGATGGACACGCTTGATATAAAACTCTTTGACTGTCATATTACTGTGTTAAACTCTTCCTCTGTGTTTGGGCAGGAGCGGAGGGTGGAGAAGAAAGCAAACAAGACGGCGTTCAAGGAGGAAAAAGCCCGACAGGAGAAGCAGATGTTGAACCTGAGAACAAACGTCCAGGGCCTGAAGCTTTAGCCGGAGCTCTTCATCGTTCCTGCACAGACTTTTTTACGGCTAAAATCTTCATCACGCTGCTCCACGCCGCTCGATGCAGAGGAGCTGACAGGACGAGTTAAACAAGAGGACTGACTGGAGATTCATCACAGGACAATCCTGTCTGTAAAGTTTGGGACGTAACATGAGTTCATCTACAGGGAACCAGCTCAGCTCGGCTCAAATAAAAACTGCTCACCATAAACAGAAGTCGGAGTGTTTTTACAACCGTGTTTTCTCCTCTAACACATCGTGATTTAAAAAAATAATTCTCAGATTTAGATGGTTCTTCAAAGTATTCCTAATATTGTTTTGAGGCTGGGGTCTTAAGCTGTCTGACTAAATAATTAAATTATCTAATACCTCTCACTCCTGAAATATGTGTGTATGAAACTCTTTGTGAAAAAAACTCCACTGCTCTTGTTGTTTCATGAGTTTTCAATATTAATTTTTTATCTGTGTATAATTTATATTTTTAAAGGGACAATGTTTAGTTTTTTAAGTAGTTTATGAGCTTAAAACAATGTCTGCATTCATAAATATGTCCTCATTTGTGTCAAACTGCCTCTGCCAACAATCTGACTTGTCCTCATGAGCGAGGAAATTTATTATCTGTATTTACATAAAACGGGTAAGTCCTTTAGAGGCTTCCATGTCTGTCAGGTCTATAAAAACTAATAACAGCCGACAGGGACATGAAGCACTACGCAGTACTACTGCTTGTCACTGCCCCAGCAAATCTGAAAGCCAAACACTAATGATTCAATGCAATTTGTTTGTACCTCTTCACCAGAAAGAAAAATCCAAGTGTTGGATGACATGTTGACACAGCCTCTAGGCACAAACCCATTATCGTAGAGTTCAGTGGTTGCAACGCACATTTGAAAAAGCGAGGTGCTAGAGAGCGCTGTTCGTTTGAATGCAAATGGGAGAACAAACTACACAGTGTGGCTTTATGTTTCAGGTTTGCTGCATTTTGTTGGATTTGAAGATACACTGCCAGGCCAAAAAAAAAGTCGCCACCAAAGAACAGGGTCACACACTCTAATATTTCATTTAACTGCCTTTAGCTTTGATTACAGCACAAATTCGCCGTGGCATTGTTTCAATAAGCTTCTGCAATGTCACAAGACTTGTCCCAGATCATAGCACTGCCCCCACAGGCTTGTACAGTAGGCACTAGGCATGATGGGTGCATCACTTCACCTGCCTCTCTTCTTACCCTGATGCTCCCATCACTCTGGAACAGGGTAAATCTGGACTCATCAGACCACATGACCTTCTTCCAGTCCTCCAGAGTCCAATCTTTATGCTCTCTAGCAAACTGAAGCCTTTTTTTCCAGTTAGCCTTACTGTTTAGTGGTTTTCTTGAGGCTACACAGCTGTTCAGTCCCAGTCCCTTGAGTTCCCTTCACATTGTGTGTTTGGAAATGCTCTTACTTTCACTATTAAACATACCCCTGAGTTCTGCTGTTGTTTTTCTTCGATTTGATTTGGTCAAACGTTTAAGTGATCACCGATCACGATCATGCAGGATTTTTTTTTGACCACATTTCTTTCTTGAAGACGGTGCTTCCCCACTATCCTTCCAGTTTTTAATAATGCGTTGGACAGTTCTTAACCCGAGTTTATTAGTTTCTGCAATCTCCTTAGATGTTTTTTTCTGCTTGATGCATGCCAATGATTTGACCCTTCTTAAACAGACTAACATCTTTCCCATGACCACAGGATGTGTCACTAACATGGTTTAAGAAATGAGAAGCTACTCATTGCAAATTAACAACTTAAGTTGTTGCCAGCTGAAAGACAATCGCCCATGCAGTAATTATCCAACAGGAGGCTCGTACCTATTTGCTTAGTTAAATCCAGGTGGTGACTTTTTTTTGGCCAGGCAGTGTACAAGTTAGTTCATTGCTTAGGAGTTGATATGATCTTGTTTGTTTTTTTTAAAGACATTGTTAAAGTTCAAGGGCCGACCATCTACTGTCACTTGTGTTTGTAAAAGGGCAGGCAAGAAGAGCTGCGCTACAAACATGTAATGTGATTAATGTTTAAAAAGTTAGGTTGGTCCGGCTCAAGCTGTTCCTCTGGTTTAGAATCTTGCTTGTGTTGTTCTTACTCTCACACGTACGTCACGTTGGACAAAAGCATCTGCTGAATAACTATAAAAAGAATTAACTATTGTGGTCCACATGGTTAGACAAATTTGTCCATTCTTGTTACCGCTACCAAAGAGGTTATGTTTTTCTGGCATATGTTTGTTTGTTTGTTTGTTTGTTTGTTAGCAAGATAAAAATACTGGAGAGATTTGCTGAAATTTTCAGGACATGTTGGTAATGGCCCAGCTTAAAAATTATTAGATTTTGGTGGTGATCCAGATAACTGCCATTAGTAAACAATCGTTTTTGCTCAATAACTGTCTAGGTAATAATGATGATATCAACATGACTGAGCGCTAGGTGTGGGTTTTCAGGGTCATGAATCATATGATGGTAACTTTATCATGAAACTATTGCTTATAGATGTAGGCGACCTAGGTGGAGGTTTGCGCTCTCCGAGTGCTTTCTAGTTCCTATTTGAGATTGACTGGCGGGCTTCCAGTTGCACACCCTTGAATAAGAACTTTTCTCTAAAATGTTAATTTCATTCATTGGTCAGAGAAAGCATTAAAGTAAAAGTCAAATGTAAAATGAAAAGCAGCAGAAAGAAGAAGAACATTGATCCGCCCCTCTCGCATTATAAAACTTTAACTAGAGTGTGCACTGAAGTGTCAGAAGAGGCCGCAGGTTATTAAAAAAAACTCTTTATCATGGGAGCGCTTTAAGACCTTGCAGACAGATGCATGTCGGCCTCAGTAGAAAACCTTTAAGACTGAGGAAGCAGAAACGAGGGGAAGAAGTAAATGAGCAGCTGTTCAGGAATTTATTATCGTCAATAAAGAAACAACAGACTTTACACCAACTAAAACATCATGAGGTAAACAAGGACACTAGGGTAATTATCAGATCTGATCTCTGGGCCAACAGCCAGCAAACACTCCCCCACACTTGCAGAGCCTGTTTTACTGATCACTTTACAGCCATGATGAGATGTGCCATCACATGTCAGGTTAAACAAAAGAAAATTATTTCCATCATGCTGTGAGGAGGGAAAGTCCACAAACATCATCAGCACAACAGCCAGGAGCCAGAGCTAAAGGCCAGAAAATGTCTGTCACTGTATGATTAATGGTGCTAATATTTAGATTTATTCTGCCTCAGTAATTAACTGATATTTCTCTTTTTCACCAAAATATAAAATAGTCAACACTTGTAGAATCAAGATGTTACAGTCCCTCTGAAAAATGATAAGTCACTGAATGATTTGTTGTTGATTTGTGATCAGTAGACAAGTGTCTTGTGTGAAGTGGAGGCAGAGACTTCTTGTCTCTTGGCTAACAGAACTTCATTCAACACTTCAGTGTGTGCTGGGAGTGATTATCTGTCGGCCAATTAAGAGATTACACCAGATAAACAAACAAAAAACAATTAAGCAGCTGACGAGTATGAAAAAAACTCTTGATTTGCTATATTCCTCAACTTTAAGACATCGTACATTACATACATTACAAAAATACAAAAAAGTCCATTTCCCTCACAGGTACATGTACAATGCCCTTATTTAACAAAAAGATATTACAAATATCTCACAGTAATACGGGTAAACATTTGTTTTGCTTGTTAGAGCTGCTCTTTAGACAACAATCTGCATCTGATAAAATGCCTCACAGGCTAAAAAGCTGAATCTGTGCCGGGATAGGAAACACAGAAAATGTGACTGACAGATCAACAGTTTGTTTACGGGAATCAAAGGCAGCTTCAGACCAGAATGACTTTAAAAAAAAACAGCGCAAAGTGTCAGAAAGGTGTTTGAGATCTCACGCTCGTGTAAGATAACTGGAGTAAATGTGCAGACGGTGCATACCGACGTCGCTTTAGTCCTCATCTATTTCCTTATAAACAATCAAACAGCCATGAGGTAAACCAATAATATCGCGCCTCCGGAAAGCTGTTGGCGCTCCCGCCACACAAATCAAAGCTCTGTGTCAACCACCATTTTGTCACTCCGGAGGATAAGGGTCCATCAGGTCAAAACTGTAACCTCCTGTGATTAAAAACTAAAAATAAGGACTGAGTTGCTTGTAAATAATAAGTAAAATAATCTACCAATAAGACATGACAAATTTAACTTGAACAGATATTAAACCTTAATTTAAGACCCTTGCTGAGTCAAACTTGCCTTGTTTCATTGGCAGCTATTTTCTCTTCATTACAAGCAATTTAATGCCTTATTTTTGCCCTTCACTCCTTAAAGTAAGATATTTATCTCAACTGGTCAAGTAAATGTGGATTAGAATAAATGTTTTGGATATTTTTGACTTGAAAATAGACAAACACACTTCCCTAGATCTGAGTTTTTGCAGTGAAAAACCAAGAACAAACCAGGATTCACTTGGTCACAACAAAACAGGTAAGGGGTCAAAGTGTCTTTGTCCATCTTTTCACGGTCTATGGTCTTATTAAGAAAGCTAAAACAGTCTAATTAAATTAAGAAGTAAAAAGAAATCTAAAAACTTGACCAGACCTTGAGTCTCTGACAGTCTGACATTCCCATTTCCCACTTAAGTCTTGAATTAGCGTTGAAAACCTGAGTATAAAGACTAAGTTACAAGAAATACGATAAGGACAAAAGTATTTTCCGAGCAGCCTCAAATTTATCGTTACCATAAAATTATGATTTTCCTTTCACTCTCTCTTTCTACGTCTCTCTGTCCTCACATCTCACCTCAGTGGACGGCTGATGAACATGAGTCTGGTTCTACTCAAGGTTTTCTGCCCACCTAACTTTTGCTAGATTTGGCACAGTCCTGGTGAATTCATGACGAGTCTGAATAAAAAAAAATAAGAATAATAAAATAAGAGCATGGCTTGGACTTGCTTTTTTGTGCAGTGCACTGAAAAAACATTTACGATTTGGCTCTATGCAAAAAAACGTGATCCACTGATCGATAATTCTTCATAAAATAATCTCATAAGTTCATGAGTAGGTGGGTTTGTTGATGATTTACAAAAAAAGGGTTTCTCGAGGTAAAAAGGTGTCCAGCTTTGGTCCTCGATAGACATCAGCTGCTGGGGTCACTCTGTCCATGTTTATGCAGTCCATGGTTTCCACCTCCAGTCTGAGGACTTCATCAGTGAGAGAACGTCAAGAAGTCTTCATAGACACAAAGTCATCGACATTAATCCCAGAGGTCTCTGGGTCGACGTGCCTCCTCAGAAGTCCTCTCGATCATTCCCTGACTGAAGGATGTGACAGCAGACGGGGTTTAACTGAGCTCATCATCCTCTCTGTGTTGACCCTCCACTGTACGTCCATCACCGCTGGAGCACAGCATTAGATTTTGTGGAGAGTCATAAGGTGACAACGCCTTCTCCTCTTCCTCCTCTGAACTGACTGTGCTAAACTCTGTATTCACTGAGCTGTCTTCCAAATCATTGCCCCTCTTCTCGTATCTGGGTTCGGGCAGCTGGCTGCTGTTCTCCAAAAGTCTTCCGTCCCCATAAGGATCGATCCCCTCTTCACAACAGTGGACTTTAGGTCCGTCTCTGCGGGGCAGCAGGTCGTCTTCCTCGGAGCTGACAGAATTCCTCTTGTTTAATCCGCCTTTGATCTCTTTGATGGAGCTGCAGACTTCTTTTTCCATGGTTAAGAACGGCATCGTACTGCTAGGCTTAGGCACCTGCCGGAAAAGAGAGGGAGACAGAAGATGAGCTGAAACCTAACTGAGGACAAACAGGTACGGAGGAGTATTAGGGCCATTTTAGATGAAAAAATAATTTTCAGCAGGTTGAGATTAAGGTGACGAGTATAAAGTCGACATTTACAGATTAAAGTTGAAATACAATTTCGTGATAAAAGTCAAAATGATGAGATTAAAGTTAAAATGTCGAGAAAAAAAGTCGAAATTCCAGAATTAAGTCAACATGAAATGTATTTCAAATTTATTCTCGACATTTTGCCTTTTTCCTCGACTTTAATGTCGACTTCCCCAAAATTCTTTCTCCATCTAACATGGCCCTTACACTCTTCCGTAAACAGGAGCCTTCAGCTCATGGTTTGTTTTCTTCTTACCCATTTCAGAATGTCTGGAACAGTGGGTTCCTCCCTCCTAAAAGTCCAGGACTTTGTCAGGTAGATCCAAACCACAATGATGCTGACGATGATGAAAGTCACCAACAGAAGGACAACCAGCACAATCACGTAGACATCTGTGATCAGAAATATCAAATGTGAGTTGGTTTAAATGCTGGACAGATCCTCAAAGTGAGAGTTGGTTTTATTTTTACAGCTGTCAGACTTACAGCTCTCTGTGTCGGGACAGATGAGGTCGGTCTTATTGAAAACCAATTCTGGAACACCATTCCCGCACCACAGCGATCCCGTCAGAGTGACACACTGCTCGTCGTCTTTAGGAAATGAGATCTCATCACGTTCACAGTGTTTCTGACTTGCAGAGCACTGTCCTGGGAAGTTTTCCTAGAGTAAAAGAAAGAATAAGCATTTGCAATAAGGAAATTAATTAACCCAAAATCAACGTGTGGTTTCCAACCACCAGGCCGTGCACTGGGGCCGGGCTGAGGATCATTTGGTTGGGCACTCCTAGCCTTTGTGTGGCGCTGTGCCAGTCTTCTGGGGACTTGAGGTGCTGGTGTTGTCACCGAACCGCCCCCCTTTTCCCTGGTCCTGGCAGTGAGCGTCGGTGGCGTGGTCGAGGCGGCTATATTGTTGGCATGGGCAGTCACGGAGTTTGTGTGTGTTCAGTTTGGCATGAACGCACAAATGAAAGGTGAGCTGTCTGGGCACTGCTGTTTTAGTTATGTTTGCTGTTCTGGTTATGATTTCTGCTCTGGTTAAGTTTAACTCACTCCCTCGTTTCATTTAGATTTTCCCTTAATTTCGTTTTGTTACAGTTAGTTATATTACCGTTAAATTTCTTCATTTCTGTTGATTTCAATTTGATTTTGATTTCTTTCCTTAGTTTTGGCTTTATTTACATTTAATCTCTCTTTTGTTTGCTTTGGTTACTCTGTTTTTGTTTGGGAACTGTATTCGTAATTCCAACTTCTTATTTAGTCATTTTGTTATTTTCTTTTTTATGTGTTGAAACATCTCATTTCAGGCCGGGAGGGTTTTGTTTATAGAAATATAGATTTCAGGGGACGCAGGCTGCCCACCTGTCCATCTTTTAGAAGGTTGGGACAGACACTTGAAGGAGTCGTTTCATTTTGTTTTGTTTTTTATTCTTTACTTCTTTCTTTTGATTATTCTGTAAGATTGGGTTTAACTAAGTTGGCTCACTCTCACGGTTTTCTTATAACCTGGTTTCTGTTTCATATTTGATTTCATTTATTGTTTGCATAAAGGGAGGCAACAATAATAACTTCTTTGCTTTGTACTGCAGGTGCTGTGGGCTGCTCCCTTCCCTGGTGGTGGTGTTTTTCACAGGTCAGTATTGGTTTGCTTCATGTGTGGTGTTTGATTTGGATTTTCCCCTTGGTTTCCCGCGGTAAGCCCCAGCCCTGATCTACTTTAGTTGCCTCCGTTTGTTTCAGCCCTTTTAAAAAAAAAGAAAAAGAGAAAATTGTATTTTAACTGAGAATAAAGTGTATTTTTTATATGTGAATCACGTCCGTGGTCCTTGTGTGATCAAGCATGTGTTTCTGTGGAATAATAATACCCTCTCGCTTTCCCCGCCCTGCCACATTTTTACATTTTAATCTCAAGTGGACAAAGTCAGCAGTGCCCTTATTTCTTATGGAGCAGGGAACAGACTATTGGTGTGCTTTATTTGATTTGCTGACATAATTTTTGTTGTTCTAAACACCTGAACTACAGATTTGTTTACATTTGGTTGTATTGTTCTTAAACTGACATTATTTTTAACTAAATCAAAGTTTGTAAAATGATTTCAGTGTGTTTAAGTAGTTTTTGTACATTCTAAGCACACTGCAACAATACCATGTTAATAATAACAGTGATAATTTTGGTCAAAATAACCGTGATATGACATTGTCATACTGTTACATCTTTAGTCAGCACTGTTGACATTTGTACTTACATGGTCTTTCGTGGTGACGGTGAACTTAAAGACGACTGCATCAGACTCTCTCTCCTGCTGCAGCTCGGGGTAGAAGTCCAGAGGATTTAAGAAGGTCAAAGAGCCCTTAAAGTCGTCTACTTTCAGATCCACTGGAGGGAACAATAACTTACCTGAGAAAAATTAAAGACCTTTAATATACAAACCAATCACCTCATATTATCTTACTTTTTATTTTAAGACGTGATCTTTACTTACATATTATATGGGCAGACTTAAACTCGTTGAAGGTGAAGGTGTTAGACTGGACTGGTTCAGACTGTTCGGATCCCTGTATGGCTGTGACGGTGACATAATTGACCTCCATGTAATGGCTTCTAGATTCCCATATGAAGGGACTGAGATCATAGCGATGAGCTGTGGTTTCATTAAAATATTCCCTGAAATATAAAGAAGAAAACAGAACAGCAGTCAGACAGTTTCACACCTAAACTGACACAATGAATTCACAGAAAATACTCTATCAAATATCTTCAGTTAAAAGACCCTTCAGCTTCACATAAAGACATAAAACATTTATTTATGGAGACATAAAATATCAATGAAACCATTAAATCCTTTGTTTGATGCCTTCATATTGTGAATTTAGAGGGAATACAAGAGACTGAAGAGCAAGAGAGTTTTGAAGCTGACTGACCATTTCATTATATTATTTAGATTGAAATATTCATGGTGAAGGTGGTTAAATAAATGAAACAGATACAAGTCTGTTCAGTGAAAATATTGTTTTTGCATTAAAGAACAATAAACAGTAATGTGCTTATGAACTAGGGATGCACAATAATGGATTTTTGCCAATATCCGATATGCCGATATTTTTTAAAAATCATTATCGCCAACACCAATACTGATATTTCTGGTCAAGAACACAAGCTCTGTACTTAAAACTGGACTTGTTTCTTCCAGTGTTACAGTATATTTTTGTGAGGAACAGATGTAGAACAAGAAAAACAGCATTTAACTCTTGTTAAAATGAAACCATTGATTTTTAAATGTACCCATGCATGTTTTTTTTTATAGTTATCTTCTTGAGGTTTTTTATTGTGTTTTATTGTTTGTTGTTTTATCTATCTGATCTTATTTATTCTACTGATCCATGCTGCTATATATGGTGAAACACTGAGCACTTTATGTCTTGTCACTTTGACCAAATACCTGCCTGTTTATTGTTTGTGTGTGGTTTGTGTTGTGGAATGCAATCGCTCTGTCTGCAAGACAAATCTACCCTCGGGTATAAATAAAGTAATCTATCTATCTATCTATGAGAAGGTGCATCAATATTGTTCAGTTGTGTATTTTGCTGATATTCCAGCCGATATATAAGCTGTAAATATCTGCAAAAATGTCAATATCCGCTGATACAATACTTAACTTTTTTGGCTGATATCAGCCGATATCAAACAGATAATAATGTGCATCCCTATTATTATCCACAAAATATTATATTTGATATGCTTGTTCTAACATTTTTATTTTTTTCTTTATTTTGTATGATTAATTACAGGCAAAGCCACTAATAAAGGGAGATTAGCAGAGAAGCTGTCTAGGGCCCAGCCTCATAGAGGGGACCATAGAAATTATCCTAAATTTAAAGAAAGGTGGAACATGAGCCCTCCTCACGGTGTATCAAAACAGAGCTGCTTTTTGTTAAACCTTGAGACTTTCACATCCAGGACATAATATCAGTGTCAAATCAGTGCCATACGTAGACTTATCCTGCCTGTTCAGTGAACATTAAATGTCACAGGGGCACACATATTATGGCATGAAATGGCAGCGATGTGGGTTAGCCAATCCGACTGTGTTTTTTTTAGCAGGGTCCACACATAAAGATTATCAGTCTGTTTTTGTCCTGACTTTCCCCCTTCCTGACCAAGGACGGCAAACTCAGGATTATCTTATGTCTTATAAGATTATCCTATCAGATTATCCTGTGGTCTGAGGCGTGTTAAGAGTGAGTTTGTCCTGATAATCGGCTCTGAAATGGGTCAGGGCCGACAATCGTAAATATCAAACTGGTTCAATATTTATGACCAAAAATCTTCATGTGTGGGAAAGCCGAGTCCCAAGACCACCATCATTCTCTCTTCTAGTATGTCCTCTTCCATGTTGTGTTTTCTGGTTGTTGCTGTTTCTTCTTCGTTTTTGTTAAATCAGGTTTGATCAGATTTCTGTCTTTGAGGACTAGATTCTCAATCGGTGGTGGGACAGAATGGTTCTGTGTGTGGTGTGCTGTGTTGAGATTATCAGAGCACACCACATACAGTACGATCAAAACTGTTCAATGCCTGATTTTTTATCTTCGTGTGGGGTCTCTTACAGATAAAAAATCCATTAGAAAATCCTTCTGTGTGGACCCCACTTTACGGTGCAGACGGGGAGACAGCAGAAGAGTTTCGCTCTGACAAAAAGATGGTTTCATCATTCAGACATAAAGGGCTGCCTGGCTTTTAGAAATGCCTTATCTTGAAATATAACAAACCTTTCTTGTATTTTCTGGTATTGAATGTGTATTTTCTTGCAGTATTTTAAGTGCACAGATGTTAAATCTTACCCAGCATGCCCTTTGATGTGCACTTTGAACCTGGTGTGTGACTGCTGTTGACTGTATTTCCAGCTCGCTACAACGTTCGTATTATCACAGCTCACAGTCAGGTTAGTTGGAGAAGGAACTGCAAAAGAAGAAGAAGACCAAAGCATTAATATGGCAACATCTCACTAGACAATGCTCCACTAAACAGAACTCAAAATCTCAAGATTCAACATGGCAACTCTTCATAAATTCAGTCAGCCCATCATAAAGCTCCGTCAGTGATTCATAGTTTGGTTTTCTTTGCTTACAGTCAACCCCCACACAAACTGTTTTCTTGTTTTGTTTGAATTATTTTGTTATTTTCTTTAATGACATAAGACAAAATCCTGTTTATTTACATTGCATTTGCAGCTAATTATAGTAAACATAAACAAACGTTTTTCCTACATCTTTTTTTCTTTTCAACCACATAATCATATTTATATAAATATTCTAATGTATTAATTATTTTACAATTATTATTAATCATTATCTCATCACGTTACCATCATTATCATTATTTAGTAAGCTATTGTCATTTTTTTATTATTATTAATACTCATTTCTGTCCTATTGATTCATTTTGGATACTGTTTCATTTTATGTATGTTGTTGTGTTTATATAATTTTGACTTCTTACAAACACAGTTTAAATATTCAACCGCCCACATAAACACCTCAGAACATGATCTTCTACCTTACCAATGTACTACTATAACATGTCATTGTCTTATCTTGATGTTTTGTGTTTCCTGTTCACTCTTTTGTGACTCTACTTTCTTGTTATGTTTTTGCACAAATAAAAAAAAGTATTATTTTTCGTTGACATTTTAAATATTTTATTTTTACAGTGTGTTTTGTTTAAAGTTTTATTTCACTTTGCAGCCCTCTGTAGCAAAAAAGTTAAATGCATAACTCCTTCAAAATAAAGCATGCTGAAAAAGAAGATTTGGCCAGGACTTTTGACTTATTTGAGGGTAAAAAAAAACATTTAAAAATTATTCCTTGGTGATTTAATAAGTCATACTTGAAAGGGTTAAAGCATTAGTACTTTCCACTAAAAGAGATCTTTAGAATCACATAAATTATAATATTTAAAACACTTTCTGAATATTCAGTCCCAAAAATGATCAACTTTCTCCCCATAAGTAAATACAGAACATACAGCTTAAGACGGGGATTCGTTTTCCAAACACTTCCTTAAGTGTTTTAAAAGCACATCTGCCCTTTGTCCTGCATGATACCAGCTGATGGGTGTGACCGTAATAAGGACGCTAAAGTGTCTGTAAAGACAGAAGAAGTCTCGCCGAGGCCGCTCTGCAGCATTCCACCTATCAGCTCGCTCTTCATCACCTGTCTTGATGTGAGGACGGCGACACCAGAGCGATCAAATCCTCTTCAAAAAGGGATTTCAGCTATAGCTCATCCACAGAAACACTACACACTTTTTACTGTAGGCTGTTAATAAACTGTAAAAGTTGGCTGATATCTCAACACTCAGCCAGTGCTGTGAAAAAAACATCCTTCACCGTCAACAGGATGTTTCAGTGATGAAGATTTCACTCATTCCTGTTTTATAGGGACAGTGCTCCTCCCCAGCACTGAAAACAAAAAATTCACACACCTTCAATCAAGCTTTTGAAAAAACAGTTTCAGCATGGTGCAGTAGATGTTAAAGCTCCTTAGATGCCTTAAAAAATAAAGACCCTGTTGAGTCTTTTAAATCTTGCATTAGTGTTAGCACTCCATGTTAATTTGTTATCAATTATTGTACCCAGATACCTGTGCTCTTGGACAGCTTCAATGGCTGTATTATTTAATATCACAGGAGAAGTGATGAAGATCTCCTAAAGTCAATAATCATTTCTTTTGTTTCTTTTTGCTTAAAATCAATGAGAAAGACGTGAATAAAACGCTTCATTATTTTTCGGAGAGGGTACGCACATGGAACCGCACAGCAGGGATCAGGGGGATGTAGCAGGAAAAGCTCTTATTTAGCCAAAAATGTGCTTTTGTTGAATTATTTGCTAATGTTCACTGCGAGTGGTAGCTTATGTTCTGAAAATGAGCTGCATTGTCTGGAACATAATGAAGACTAAGCAATGACGAATACAAATGAATACAAACTTTGCTTTCTCTGTCCTCTAGTTTTAACCATAAAGGGAAGTGGAGACATTATGTTTCTGCAAATTAATCATTAAACATCTCAGAGGACGAGGCACTGGGGACAACAGATTATGCTCTCATGCTTGTAGTCTTCATTAAACCTGTAAAAGTTCGATTACAATGACTGGTTTAACAGTGAACTATCAAAAAGACATTTAAGTCCACAGATTTTTCACAACTAATGAAATCATCAAACTACTCTGACTCACACTGAGTCAAATGTTGATGTTATTTCTCATGTGCAAAAATGGCAGAGGGGGAGATAAAGTAATAAATGTGATGATTAGTTTGCTGTAATGAGTAAACCTCAAAAGGCATTCAGTCAAATCTGAGATACAGGATTGTTCCGGAATACGTCACATGAGCAGATCTTAGTCATCAGTCAGGATTAAAAACTTAAAAATCTGGTTGTCACTTTCAGAAGGAACCTCAGATGGTCGTGATTCGAGTGTAACTCTTCACTTTCAGTGGACATGAAGCATGTAAACAAAGACTTCACTCTTATGATCCAACTGTGAGGAAACTTCAGGGCATTCAGTGATTTCAACATTTTCAGGATGAGTTACTGAACATGAACTCCTCACAGCAGAGACAATGAGCAGTCAGTCGTGTTCCTAGGAAATAACACTGAAGGGAAATGAAAATGAGATAACTCTCACCTAAACAGAGGAGCGGGAACCTCTGCGGTTTTAAGATTTAGCTTCACTGATGTCTACACACGAACTACATTACAGTCATGTCTTTACTGGCAGGGACAGTCAGAGACGCAGCATGATGAAATAAACAAGAAATGTGTGCCAACACTTACAGATTCATGGAAAAATCACGCTGCTAACCCTGCCCAGCAGCTGGATCTGCCTGATTTAACACCTGTAATCAGGCAGATCATCCTGCCAAGCTCCAATCTACAACAGTGTGAGAGGCCCAAAGCGGGACGGCCTGCTAATATTTACATCCAGATCACCTAGGGTGTGAAAAAATAGCAGTACACCTGGACATTGCAATATTTTGCTGCACAATACTGTTTCAATGTTGTTATTCTGTTGACCTTAATGCATGCTACTTAACCTTGTACTTACGCCTGTACTGCTGCTACACCTGAATTTCTCCTCTGGGGTTCGATAAAGGATTATCTTATCTCTTAAAACTACAAAATAATGAAGGTAAAAATACAATATTTCCCTGCTCATGTTGCAAATACGTGTATAATGTTGAACAATATTGTCAACACTGTCACACAATACGTGTCAAATAGTCAGATTCTTGCCAATACACACCCCTAATTTAAGGGAAATGGACTTTTGGTAGTGACTAATTTTTTTTCTTAATAAATCAGTCAATTAATGTTTATTTGTATGGTGCCAAAGCATAACAAATGTTATCTCAAGACACTATACAATGGAGTAGAGTCGACTGAAGCCATGTTGATCCATTGTCTTTATCTGTTAACAACTGTATAGACAGTTTACAGTAGGTAACTGTAAATATTACGGTAAAGTTTACAGAAAACAGTATGCTTTCCCACAATCCATTGCCACTCAAAGTAACTTACTGTATAGACCTTTAACGTTAGGTAGCTGTAGTGTTACAGTAAAATACAGTGATGATGAGGTGAAGCAATGGTACATCTGTGTATTTTGCTAATGTTACTGCCAATATATGGGATATTTATTGTCAATATATCCACTGTAAATATCGGCAAAAATGTAAATACCTGCCGAAATTGTATCGATAATATCATGCATCCCTAATAAAATCATATCCGTTCCCATCATTAATTTTATCTGGATGAGATGATAATGCCTCAGTTACTGTCCCACTCGGCCTGAATTCACCCTGAGAAGGTGATTTACTCCTGTGTGCTCTGAATGCCATGACCTCATATGAATATTATCTTTGAGTAAGCTGATCAATAACTGTCCAGAGCAGCTCGTTCTGCTCATAAAAAGGGCCTGAAGCCACCAAAAACTTCAGAAAGAATGGCAGCACCTGGTTCAGACACATGAAATATCCTCCGGGGACAAATACCTTAGTTTTTCTGTTGTTATTATGTTTAAAAGGAAAATAAAAATCAACCCATCATATACTATATATATATATATATATATATATATATATATATATATATATATATATATATATATAGTTTTTTTTTTTTTTTTTTTTAAAAAAAACAAAACTACCGTCTACATTTTTCCTGATGGGAGTCAATCAGGCTGAACTCTTTCTTGTCTTGTTCTAACATCCATTTTAGTGGCACAAATCAAAGGACTAAATGACCTTTAATTCATGTAACATTCTCTGATTTCATTATCCTCTTCTTCTGAAGTCATAGAGGAACAGTCGTCTATTATTTTAATAAAGTCTGATAACTCACCGGTCCCAGCAGAAACTCCGATCAGGAGGCAGAGGGGCAGGAGGACCGTGAACGCACCCTGTAGCGGCATGGCTCAGGCCTCAGACCGTCCGAGGACCGACCTCTAAAATCCGGAGTCCCTCTGAACACCCCGAGGAACCAAAGAAGTAACTCCAAACTCAGAGAAGCGACTCCAAACTGACCTCCATTAAGACTCCTCAGTCAGACTGAAGGCCAGCAGAGTGACGTCACAATGTGAAGTCCCCAAACGTCCACAGAAGAGTCCTCCGTGCTGTAACATCTGAACCTTCATCCGGGCTGCGTGGGCGTGAAGATAACGATAACCGCACTTTACCTGGGCTTCGGAAAGTACACCTGCGTGACGTCAGTGATATTTTCAAAATAAGACTTAATTTAACAGCACAAAGTAACAAATCACGGTAAGACTGATTACTCAAGACGGTTTGACTTTTTTTTTATTTGCAAAAGTTTGTCCAATTTGCATTATTCTGGTACATGAGCTTTATATGTCCGTTTGCTCTCTCATCACTGTCCAAGGATGAGTGGACAAAACAATAAATATTTATTGTTTACTGTCTCATTTTTCATATTTTTGATTTTATATATAACTGTCATGAATCATTGTTGATGCTCTTTGCCATCCGTACTTTACTATTTTTTATTTTTTTGTTTGTTGTTGCTGCATGTCCTATGCTTTGATTTACCCTCGTAAAACAAACTTTATTGATACCAACACAACATTAAAAAAAAAACATTTAACCTACATTTGCTGGAGACCTCAAAAAGAATTAAAATCGAAAAATTAACAAAAAAAAAAAAGAATTGAAAAAAACAAATCAAATATCAGCACAAAAATCCTGAAATTTACATAAGTTAAACACACTTTGATCAAGGTTCAAGGATATATTATATATATTTGGTTATATGTATTATTATTAAAATATGTTTTAACCAATAAACAGATTTACAATAAAGAGTAAAAAAAAAGGAGGCTTTGCAAGTACGACTAATCTCTATGAAAATAAATTATAGCTATGTCCTCAATTACAAAACTAAACTCAGTATCATTAATGAATATCATATCTAAATCAATTCAATAAATTACACTACTACTAATCAACTTAAAAGGCATTCATTAATGAATTTAAACTGCAAAAAAAAAAAAAATCTAATAAATTAAATTACATTTACAAAAAGAAGACAAAAATCTTTGCTGGGAAAGTCCTATTTTATTGTTTGAATTACACCTTTTTGGCTTTAGATGGTACAGTTACAGTTAAGAATTTAACTCTATAAACAACTAAAAAAAAAAAAAAGAAATTTGGAGATTTGCATAGGCAAAAATGAGAATAAAGAAAATGAAAAAGATTGCTTTAATAATGATGATGAAGTTCTGTTTATCAACAATGTAAATTGCTTTGAAAAAGGATATGCCTACATGGTTTATAAAACAAATTAACAGCAGGAAGTGTAAAATTAATATTTTAAAAAAGTTAAAGATGCACATTTTTGCCACATGGATTAGCTTAAATGAAACATCCAAAGTTTAGCCAGTGCATGAAATAAAACAAATGAACAACCTCAACAAAAACGTATGGCCCCATATTTGCGGTAAAACGGTTATTCCACTGATCTATCCAATATAGTTTCCACAGCCTCAGGTGACCTGTCAAAGCTTTTATTGTGAAGTCTAAATTCTCGCGTTTCCGGTTTAAAGGTGTTTTTACGCAGGTGAACCAACCTGTGATAAACCTGACCTCTGACGCCCCCCTCAGTTTACATCATGAAAAACATTCCCTCTCGTTTTAAAAGTTAAGTTTAAGTTTTTTAATCTCCTCTGTCTGGTGTAACAGCTTTAAAATCCTGTTTGTATTTAATGTCATTGTGTGTTTCCTCCAGTGGATTCTTGTTTCTGTTGTAATGCGCCATCAGAGAAATACTCCTGGTTGTCGTAGTAACGGCAGATGTTGATGACGTAACAGGTGCCTCTCTGATCAGATTCCGATTGGCGGCAAACGTAACAAACGCGTCACATCCGGTACAGACTAACATCTGAAAATGACTGGTTTAGTGGACGTACGGTGACAAAAATGTATATAAAATATAATAAAACATTACGAACCGGTGGTGACTGACGCTGATAACCTTAGTCCACAGCCAGAGACATAACAACGGAGATAAGGAGCAGTGGAAACGCATGAACATGATAATGTGACGGCTGAAATTCAGACATATTTCTGAGGGACGGCATCCATCATGGAGGAGAAACTGCTGACACCAGAGAGGCCCCAAGACCCCCTGCTGCTCCTCAGGGTACAGGTTTTCTCAGCTTCACAGTAACACACCAGAACAATTAAGACACCGGAGTTTAGAGACACAAACGAGGAGGAAGCTGACAATATGAGGTTATGACCTGTGCCACCCCTTAGCAAAAAGTTGTATACTTAAAGTTTGTTTTATTAAATATGCCTGAGTATAATTATAATTATGGCAAGAATACTACTTCATTGGAACATTTTCAAGTTAGTAAAAGTATACTTTACTATACTTTACTTACTATATAAGGTCGGTTTAAGTTTACAGAAGTCCCCTTTAAGTATAAAACAAGCATATGTATCTTTATACTACTTGTGTCTGTACTTCTAGTTCACATTTTGGTTTACTGAAATATACTGGAGGTAAACCCAAGCCCTTATGAAAAGGACTAGAATTTGATCAATAAAGTCAGGTCAAATGTTTCTCTGTTTATGTTTTTAAGGTACATAAAGATAATGCAATTGAGCACACATACTATTTACTGTAGACTTTAAAATCCAGCACTATATGATCTTGAACATGTAAGTTTACAACAGGGGTAATACCTCAAAGCAAATGTGTGCAGAGAAAAACATTTTTATTCTGCTCAATCAAATGTAAGCACAATGACTTGACCTTATTCTGTACCTGGATCAGGATATAATAAGTGTTAGTACTTTTTGGCATGAAGAAGTAAAAAGTATACTAAAGTACAAGTGTAAGTCTTAGTATTAATGTACTTAGTCTTAAACTTTTTTGTACATTTCAAGTATACTTCACTGTACTATACTTAACTATACAAAATTTAAACTTCAAGTATACTGCGTCAGTTTCAGTATAAAATAAGTATACTCTTAGCATACTTGAATAAACTTCTTTTTGCTAAGGGAGCGTTAAAACTAAATAAGGAGGCTCACCAGCTGAAATGTTAGCATGAACTAGTGATGGGAAATATCAGACTATTTTTAATCCATACAATACTGATACTTGTTGCTGTTAATTTTCCAATACTTACCCCAAAAGGGATAATCTGTATAGATGATGGATGAATGGATAACAAATCTAAGAGGGTCTGACTGGTTTTTATTTCAAATTAACCTTGTTTTCTTGTGGTAAGAGTTTGTCCAAACAATCCATCCATCCGTTATCTGTACTGGGGCTGGAGCCTATCCCAGCTGACATTGGGTGAAAGGCAGGGTGCACCCTGTGCCGGTCACCAGCCAATCGCAGGGCCACAAAGAAAGACACACAACCATTCACGCTCATACTCACACCTAAGGTAATTTGGAGTCACCAGTCAACCTAATGAGCATGTTTTTGGTCTGTGTGAGGAAGCCGGAGTGCCCAGAGAGAACCCACGCATGCACGGGGAGAACACGCAAACTCCACACAAAGATTTTTCCATATTTATTGTTTGTTATTTATTGCCTTAATATTTTCTTGAATTATTATGATGTGTGCTGCTGACCTCTTGGCCAGGTCGCCCATGTGAATGAGATCCTGATCTCAGGATCTGGCACTTATCCAGTTAAATAAACGTTAAATAAAAATGCAATTTAGCAAAAAGGCCCTGACTAACATAGGGATTAAACCAGCAACCTTCTTGCTATGAGGCACGTGCACTACATGCTGTGCCACCCTTCCGCCTGAATAACCAACATTTATCAAATTAAAAAAAACAAAAAAAAAAAACAGACATGGTTATAAAACATGTTCAATTTTCATGTTAAATGAAAAAACTCAGAGAAACCAAGATGGCAAATACAACTTTTATGATACAAACACATATTTAAGGCTTTAAATAAACTTTAGCCTGTTTATCTATTCTTCAGTTTAAGGACACCAGCATAACAAACATAGTTTTTTAAATGCAGTGAAGCTTAAACAACAGGTCAAATCCTTTGTTTTTTCAAGAAATCTCTGTGTGCTGTATGAAATACCACACTCAAAAATAATCCAATCAAATCTCACCTATTAAGACAGAAGGCAGTAAAAGATAAGTTTAACTTTTAAAGATGCCAAAACTGCTCTTAATTTACCTTAGAGGTTGGTGTAAAAAAAAAAGAGAAATCAAGTGTTTATCGTGAAGCAGACACTTTATCAAGATGTTGAATAATAGATGATATTTTGTGTAACAGGTGCTTTTAGTGTCATTATTAAGAACATTGCTGCCTCATGTGTCGAGTCTTCAGTCCAGTTGTTTTCATTTTGGCCTAAGCTGCTGTGACAAAGCATGTTTGTAGCACCGTGCGAACAGCGTCCAGCTCCAGCAGAGTGAAAAGCAAAGCCTCTTATGGGATTACAGCTGCAGTCTTTTACCGAATCAGATACAAAGAAGAGAGGAGCGGAGCCACGGCCACACAAAAAACAAAAGTCCTGTTCAGTATCATCTGGACTGGCAGAGATCAGAGACGTGACAGTGGATACATCAGCCAGTCTCTCCATACAATATAAACATGAGATCATAAAGAGAAAAAATAAAGTCAAGTCTGACCAATGATTTCATTTTAATACAAAAGTATTGTTTTTATGGTGGGCGGGCTCTTGTATTTGCTGTACTTCAGTAATATTGCAAATGTCACAATGCAGCGCTTCTCAGTAACAAATCATGGTCCAAAATACTAGATTGAAATTCTTTAACAAAAGTAGCGGCTTTAACATGACACTCCAGATCAGGGCGAGGCAACTAGTGGCGTGGGGACCATATGTGGCCCTTTCTCTCACTTAATGCGGCCCGCCAGTTTTTCTTTTATGAAGCATTACTAAAACTTTTATTGAAAAAAAAGGAAAATGTACTTAAATTGCCTTCGATAACTAAGATTTTTATACCTTGGCTAAGTTACCTTAGTCAAGGATTTTCTTTATGCTCAGTCGGACTGATTAAAGTAAAATAATTAATCAAGAATGAACACTATTTCTTTGCCCTGGAAATTACCTTTTATTGTCTTTTATTCTATGTTCAGCTCATTAATGTAGCTTTATTGTTTGGTTTTGAGTTTGAAAATATAATTGTAAATTATTATTATTAGAGTTACATATTTATTATTTACGCGTTATGTAACGTTATCTATTTTTAGATTAGCATTTTAAGTCATTTTCGAAAGAAATACATTTGAAACTATACGTCAGGACGCATGCACAAACCACTGTGGATGTGCTTGTTAGTAGGTCAAAAAAACAAAGTGTCTGTGTACAGGTAGAAGATAATATGATGATAGTAGAAGATAACATAACATAATGCTTTAAAAAAGAGTCACAACAGGCTTACTGGACCATTTAGAGTTACTGAAGAGTTTATCTGATGACTGTCGGCAGAGGCAGGCTAGCACTACCCATTGACTCCCGGTGTTTAAGCTAAACTAATTAGCGGTGGGTCAGCTCTGTCCGTCTCTTCCTTGTTACTGCACACACAGTCTAAAAAATGGTGTCTATCTGCTTGTCATGGACTCAGAAGTGAGGCAAGACATGAAAACAAAGAAAATGTTGGTTTATCCCTTTAAGAATTGGGGCTATACAAATAAAGATTGATTGAACTATGACATGATGCCAACTGTATATGTTAGCCCCTCTTGTTCCTGTTCATTTAAAACATTTACTCACAGTTAGCACAGTTAGCTTTCTTGTTTGTGGTCTTGTCAAAGCAGCTGTTAGCTCTGATGATTTTTAGATGGTACTGTGATGATGTCTCGCTCTTCACCTTGAAGTTATCATGGTGACCCTGTAAACATTAGAGCTCAGATGTCCACGGATGTGCAGAAGTGGGCTTGACTGTAAATCAGCATTTCTCTCTTCTGTCATAGAGATGCTCTGCTTTCTGCTTACTCAAGCAAATAATCTTTCTGTTGCGTCACCGTTGAGGTTGTAACAGTTGGTCAGAGTTAAAGTGATGTGGTGTCAGGCAGGGCAGCGGGATTACTGCGTGGTGTCATGACAGGCCTCATTTTACCCATGATCCTCCTCTGCACCTCTGCATGCTCGTACCCGGCCCTTGTATCTGGGCGCACTCCGCTCTCCACGTGAGGAGTAATTACAGCTGCCGTCTGCGCTGTAATCCTGCGGGGACAAATCCCACCCGCTGCACCCGGCATCCAGCTGAGTAGTTTCCAGACAGATGTTTGAGCTCACAGCTGGACACAGGCGTCTCTGGTCGACACAGAAATCAGCATTGTCATGAGGAACATCTGGACATCAGCAGCAGAAAAGCTCACACTCTGGACGCTTTCTGTTTAATTAACAGAAAGGTGACAGTGATGAGAGGTGTGACGGGACGACGGATCAAGTCCTTGTTTTTATTAGGTTTATCCAACTGTTAGTTCAAGAAAGATTTTCTTAAGAGACAAATCGCCAATTCATGTCCCATTAAAGAGGCTGCAGACAGGCACGCACAGGGCTGCCCAGCTGTGTTAATTTTGTTGTTGTTTTGTTGTTTTTGTTAAACATTTTCAACAAATAAAAACTAGACTCAAATGTTTGACAGAGACTTAATCCAATCAGACCTAATTTGCTCATGTAAGTAGGGACAAGTTAGGAATATATCCAATCACAGCTACTTTGGTTGTGTGGAAAGGTTGGATGAGTTAAGAGGGACATCCAATCACAGCTGACTTAGCTTGGTGGTGGTGGGATAAGTTGTGGAGCGATCCAATCAGAGCTCCTCTCTTTATGAATTGATATATTCATGTAGAGCAGGTTCACTGTTTGTTGTCAGTTCTGGTATTGTAACTGAGATGCTCTGCCAGGTAGCCTAAATAAAGGTGACTGCATTTCACACAGAAGTTCAATTTGTTTCTGTTCATTTATACATTCAGACTTTACTAGCATTCACTAAAGGGTTATTAGATGTTTGATTTTATCCAAGTGTGCAACATGACTTCAGAAATTCTTACCCTTTACACTTCATATTTTAGTTGACTATATTTACAGTAGATTTGGTAGATTTAGTTGATCAGCTAAAAAAAAACATTGATTAAAATTCAAACAATGTAGATGGCTAAATTATTAAACTAGATTAAAAAATGCTGTCAAAATTAACACTGCTGTCCGACGTTACAAATTAAAAGTCTCATACATGGAACAGTAAAAACAAACTAGACATTAACAAACAAACAACCAAATTGAAGAATAAAAAAATCAAATCGCTTGAATGGAGAGCAAAGCAGTTGTGATGTAGAAATTGTGTCTAAGGTTTGTTTAGTTGAGACAGTTTTTGGTGTTTGCTTGTAGTCTGTGAACTCTTAAAGATTAAGAACTCAGTAGTACAGGGAAATACTTTAAGTTCTACCTGTGGAGCGTCTAAGCTCAGAGGTAAAAGGTAGTGAGGTGGTTTTCAAACAGCTGTAGGCCCCATTTCTGAACCACATACCAGACTTAGTTGGTAAGGGGTGCTATGATGTGGACTGGCACACCTCCTTTACCTCTATGAACCCTTCAGACTGAATAATGTTGCTGCATTGTGCTCCTGGTTCTGTGTTAAACTCAATTTTCTGTCTTTAGTCAACAGAGTGGTGCTGTATGAGTCTTAAATTGTTAAAATGTGATCGTATTTTAGCGCTTCCTGCTCCATTGACTCAACATTTATGGGATATTTTAAATATTTTTTAGATAAATGCCTAAATTAAGGTCTATGGTGAACACACGTGCTCAGGATATTGATGTTTTTCCTACCACAAAGAACACAGCTGGAAATAAGAAAAGCACTCAGAGAGCGCAGACCTTCGCCAAGCAGCTTCAGTCCACTTTGGCTAAAATAGTCCTATTTGACAATGTTAAAGAATTCTTTAAAAAATTCCTGTATCCGGATGGTGATTCGGATCAGTCCCAAAATCTAATCATTACTTCCTTATCCCATTTCCAACTATTCCTGAAAATTTCATCCAAATCCGTTCAGAACTTTTCAAGTTATCTTGAACGCAGGCAAACAAACAGACAAACAGACAGATAAACGCCGGCAAAAACATAACCTCCTTGGAGGAGGTAATTACCCAGCACAGAGCAGAGACTGTGCAATGTATTCAGAGTTGTTGACATGACGTTGATCAGTGCTGAACTGACCAATTAACACAGAGAAGGCCAATCAACAATCAGAGCAGAGTGGGTCCATACGAGGGCTGAGGCCTTAAAGAGCTACAACAGAGCGAGAATACAGCTGGATCAGGGGTACTCAGTATGTGAAAACTAGACATTAGTGATTAGGGAAAGGAGTTGAAAACCAATTCCAGTTGAGAATCGATAACAGCTCCCTTTAGGAATTGATATCATTAGATTATTTTGCTTAACAATTCTCTTATCAATTCCTTTAACTTTATTACCTCTGCCATGGAGGTTATGTTTTTGCTGGCGTTTGTTTCTTTGTTTGTTTGTTTGTTTGTTTGTTAGAAACTTTATGGAAAAATACTGAATGGATTTGCATGACAATAGGTGTGGTTTGGTCCAAGGAAGAATCCATCAGATTTTGGTGGTGATCTGGAGGTTTGTGTGGATGCAAAAAATTCTCCCCAAAAAATCATATCTCTGTCATTTTTTAACGGATTCCCTTCCAATTTTACAGGATGATATGGGGCCCATGTCTCTATCATCAAGGTAAATTTCATCCGGATTCAAACCAGATTGACGTCACAAAAAAACCATTGAACTTTAACCATTTTGATAACAACCTGCATGTATGTGCTGAGTTTGGTCCGGATCTTGGGGCTATTCTAGATCACCAATGGTCCGAGTGCTGTATAGTTCTGCATGCTTTGTAAATCAAGGACATCTCGCTCTCATCAGATCATTTGAAGTGATAACCAAGATGTCAAAAAAATTGAATCATGGCAGAAAAAGGGCAACTATTGCCACTGAAAACCCATGTAGGCCAACTTTTGCTCACACAGAAAATCCCCAGGAATCGATAAAGAAACAGATCGATACGCAGAATGGATACTGAAATTAATCCAAATAAAGTCCTATCAATTCCCATCCCTTTGAGCGACTGTGAACAAACTCTTGTAGTCATCGAAACTGAACATATAAACCAGGGTTAAGGCAAGTCATGGGGCTCTTGATGTTGTTAGGAAGCTGTTAGTTCTGAAATGTGGTTTTGTGATACCAAACTATAAGTACCTCAGTTCAAATGGTGGTGTTGCCACAGCAGAAGTTGATCAGTTTAGCTTTTCATTTTGTCTTTACTCTGTAGATGCTTTTACAAACTGAACTAAGCACATCCCAGGACAGTTCAAGAATGACTCAAAAAAGCACATGTACACAAAAAGGTATTCAAGTCCAGTAAAAGTAACTAGTTACTCTCTACCCTGGTGACAGGAGGAGGTGCTGAGTCAGCACACTCATCATCATCCTCATCAGTGAGAGCTCTTCTTTAAATCCTCTGATGAAGGCGTGTGGAGGGCTTAACAGGACTGAGGGCTGAGTCTGCTGATCAGTCAGGTCTGAGCAGAAAATCCAGATCCAGCACGGTTCAGTCTTCATAGAAAGATTTACGGATTTTCTGTCATCAGATACTCGTGTCAGTGACAGCACACCCTGGATCAATGACTTCAGGGAGGCTTTAGTAATCCAGGCAGAGTTTTAAACCCACTCACTGGGATGTACCAGGCTATCAGCATCAGTGTTCATTTGACAGCGCTTTTTAATTTAGTTTTAGTTACAGTCTTTTGCCTAAAATGTCTTTTATTTTGAGTCGTATTTAGTCATCTAAATTGTTTTAATTTTAGTCTAGTTTTAGTCGATGAAATCTGCTGTAAATTTAGTCGACTAAAATATGAAGTGTAAAGGGTAAGGCATTTTTTATGTTTCCTTGAATTTCTGAAGTCATGTTTTACACTTGGATAAAATCAAACATCTAATAACCCTTTATTGAATGCTAGTAAAGTCTGAATGTATAAATGAACAGAAACAAATTGAACTTTTGTGTGAAATGCAGTCACCTTTATTTAGGCTACCTGGCAGAGCATCTCAGTTACAATACCAGAACTGACAACAAACAGTGAACCTGCTCTACATGAATATATCAATCCATACAGAGAGGAGCTCTGATTGGATCGCTCCACAACTTATCCCACCACCACCAAGCTAAGGCAGTTGTGATTGGATGTCCCTCTGAACTCATCCAACCTTTCCACACAACCAAAGTAGCATACTGCGAATCTGCAGCATGTTACATTTTTGCTGACTTAATGTGATCGTTTCGAGGCGTGAATATAATCTGCGTAAATGCGCTGTGGATTGGGCTTTTCAAAAATACCCGCCGGCATTAACTGCCCTCCTGACAGCCCTGTGATTGGCTGTTGACCAATCCAAGGTGTACCCAGCCTCTCACCCTGTGTCAGCCAGGTTGGGCTCCAGACCCCCAAAGGAAAAGCAGCACAGATAATGACTGGATGGGTCATTAGTGATAAAAGTGGACATCCTGACCTTGATAAATGAATCAGGGCGATCGAAAGCAGGCCGGTCACCTTTGTGTTAATCACCTGAGCCTGGGTCCATTAAACAAGCAGATTAATCCTGTGACTAATCCACCCTATAGATATTTAATCAACCAAAGCATTTCAGGTATTTTCTGTGCCTCGTGTGATATTTGAGTGAGGATTAATGTAAGGAGGCTGCACGCCAGCTGCAGGACGATGCATGTGTTTGTGTGCCTGTCTCACGGAGCTGCAGCAGGATTCATTATCACACACTCACACGGTCAGACCGGTCAGCAGATATGTGACACCATCAGCCTCTGATTTGTGGAAACAGCAACAAATTCTGCAGTGTGACAGTTTTTAGAGATTATATAAATACTTTTTCTTTTTCCTTTTGCTGCATGATATGAGCGTTTTTGGACACAAAGTCAAGCCAGCAATAATATTTTTAAAAAGTATTTAATGAGAGCAAGCTTTAATGGTTTAAAGATCAGTCCACAAGTGTTTCCAATGATAAGCATATCTGATTTTTGAAGAGCTAGTTCGAGTTTTTTGAAGAGTTTTCAGAGGCCCATGGCAATAAGTGCCATTAAAGAAACTATCAAGCTTGTCCCTGGGGGGAGAGATCCAGGGGCGGGTGGTAGCAGGTACATACCAGTACATGGTGCCACTGAAAGTCTAATAATTAACCCACTTAGAGGTTAAAACAACTCAACAAAACGCTATGCAGTAAGATTCTTTACAGCATTTAACTTTTCCCCAACAAAGACCCTGAGTTTGACCTACTGTGTGATGCAGTGAAGGGCTTCGTATCCTCCTGTCAGCACGTGTGATTTTTGCCAGAGTGAATTAAACCAAGTTGACAGAAGAGAAACATTTTTGTAAATTTTCTTTTTGTTTATATTTGTGTTACAAATTGTGGCATGATTTTCTGATTTAATGTTTTTTGTTTTTTTTTTAATCTTATGTCAGTCACTCTCACAAGTCTATGACACACTAATGACACTTTTTGCACCCCCTGGAGATTCTCAAGCCAAAAGAACTACCTTTTTTTCTGCATAAATCTCTCAAAACACCTAATTTCTACTCAAAACTACCAAACATTCAATAGTTTTCAGGATTTACACCCTTTAAATGCCAGTTTTAATACATGTTACCACTTGTTTTATTTTAGATTCAACAAAAAAATATATATTTTTTGATGTAATGAATAGTCTGGGTTGGGACATGGCTTGTGATTAGAGTCTTGGACAAGTCAACTGTGCAAGTTATTAAAGCAAGCTAATAGAGCAGAACAGGAATGAGTCCAAAAACACAGAAGTGAGATAGCATTTAGCACTTCCTGGTTCCCTACGGATAAGTGCCCAAAATAAGTTTTGTGCTGAAGACGCACATGTGAGATTTTAGTGTTTATTGGGGAAAAAAAAAAATGCATTTGATGTTGCCCACCTTTAAACCTTGGTCATGTGTTTAAAATGATGGTAGCTAACTAAATGCTAACAAGGACTGGAAAAATGTGACTTTGTGGCAAGCATTTCTGATTGTCTTTGAATAATCAGTAATTCATACATTATTGCCACAACCATTTGATTATGAGGAAACTGTCAAACAAGAGGTCATAATAAGATGTTATACATTAGAAATATTGTTGTTGCTTTTAAGTTGAACGGCCTAAGTTAGCTTCAAACTTTGTGAAAAATGTTTGCTTGTTAAGATTATTAAGGTTGGTCTGTCTTCTTGTTTTTTCTTTGTTTAATTTAAACTACCCTGACAAAAAACCTCAGTAGGAAAAAAATTTCCACACAGAAAATTAGCAGTAATCGATAAGGGCATTATTAAAGAATCGTTAACGGTACTGGCATCGATAAAATCTTATCACCTCTCATCCCGACTCTGAACTAATGTTTTCCGTTTTTAATTTTTGCACTAACAAAATAAAATAGTGCTTCAAAAGCTTTAAAAACTAGCAGCTCATAAAGCCTCTGTCTCCGTGGCTGATTTCCCGGTAGAGTATTAAACTCTCTCTCAGATGATCCAGATGTGTATTTTCACAAACTGATTTTTTTTTCCCCTCAAGTTTGATCCACGTGCCAGAGATCTGGTCTGAAGAGGAGCCCCGCCTTTTTCTGTCACTGAGCTTTACTGGCACACAAACTGGACCCCACACACACTCACACACCCACACACACACACACACACACACACACACACACACACACACATCAGGATGATATAGGGCAGCTGTGGGGCTCTTAATCCCATCATTGGCCTGAATCCTGTTGCTCTGCAGCTGCATGTGCCGGCATGTGAGCTGCTGCTTAACTTAAGGACCCCTCCCATCAGGCTCCGCCCCCTCCCCTCTCACCCATGACCCCCCCCCCCCCTTACTCCACTGGACAACATCAACAACAGCTGGATGCTCCAGTCCCTCACTTTCTGATTTCTCCACAGACGAAGGTTTCTCCATCTCCGCACCAACCACCTCCACCTGAGCATGATGCGGGTGCTTCTGGAGAGCAGCTGGATGAAGTTTGGGCCTGCGGGACGGGGGTCGTACGACTGGGTGACGGGGTCACCTTCAACACAGGACAAACAGGTGTGTGGGTCGAGGTCAGCAGAGTCTGGTGATGTAACTGAAGTTTGGAGACTGTTGGTCGACTGTCTGCAGGTTTATTGTTGATTTAAAGAGATTTAAGGTGAGAACGTTTTAATCCAGGGATCCTTGAAAGTCATTAAAAGTTTTGAAGAAGAATTTAAGAACTGAAGGTGAAAAAAAGTCTCTTGTAAAGAGTCTTAAATTTTAGGCAGCACTTTAACTGAATGGTCTATCACAACACTTTAAACAGGGCAATACATCACAATTTCTATCATTAAAATGTTTTTTTTCAATTTCTGTGACCTATAAAAACCCTCAATATTATAAAAATTACAGTTTCTAATCAGTGTTGTTGCTGTAAAGCAGAGTCCATTCAACGTTTAGACACTTTACTGTCTTATTCTAAGTTTATTTGTTCCTTACATAAAAGTGGACAACAGAATTTGTCCAGAAGTGCACACCACATTTTCAATCAACACCTCCATGATTGGAACAGAGAGAGTGCAGAGGACTGCCTTGGTTTGACATGTTTTTTTTTTAATAACAATACCTTAATTCTGAAAATAACACTAATAATAGAAATTAAACCATAACAGAAATATTTTAATTAATAAAAATAAAATTATTTTTATGTTTTACTTCTACTTTATTTTCTCCTTGCATGAAAGTAGACAACAGAATTTGTCCAGAAGTGCACACCACATTTTCAATCAACACCTCCATGATAGGAAGGAGCAGCAAGAACAAAAAGTTTCTTATATTTTTCTGCCCCCTACTTGAACAATTAAAAAAAGAAAGATGTCTGACATCACATACAGTTGATTTTTAATAGCCTACACCAACAACACTGTGATTAGACAGAAAACAAATAGAACAAATACAAAAAAATAAAATAAATGAAAACATAACCTATACAAGTACAAATTAACAAGCTCAAAACAATTGGTCATTAACATTCAGTTTAAATTTCAAGTCCATATTGACATTTCTTTTTATTCGTACATTTTTTTTAATCAAATTATTTTAATTTTTAAAAAATAATTTGTAACATCAGTTTTTTTGTTCTAATAATGTTATCATTTTTCAAATACAGTGTTTTACGATTTTGATGTTTTTTTGTTTATCTGCCGCTTTGTGTGGTGTAAAAAGGCACACAAATGAAAAATCTTAATAAAATATTTTATATTTTGAGGTCTGAAAATCTGGTCACCCTTCCCAAACGCTGAGGCAGATCCTTGACTTGTCAAACTGACTGTCCGTGCTCTGATCAGTTGTGTCGTCTGTCACTTGAACATTCTGCTGTGATTGTTTATTTCATTTGTGTGAGAGTCACAGGCAGCTCAACACTGTGAGCTTTCATTTCATTTCAGGTTGTGTCATGTCAGCTTTATCTAGGTTTAGCCCCTAAAGGAACATTTCACTGCGTTTTCTCTCTCATCACCTTGCTCCTCCTACTTCATGTCTTTTAGTTTTAGTCATAATTTAGACATCTAAATTGTTTTAATTTTAGTCCTAGTTTTAGTTGATGAAATCTACTGTAAATTTAGTCGACTAAAATATGAAGTGTAAAGGGTAAGCCGTTTTTTATGTTTCCTTGCATTTCTGAAGTCATGTTTTACACTTGGATAAAATCAAACATCTAATAACCCTTTATTGAATGCTAGTAAAGTCTGAATGTATAAATGAACAGAAACAAATTGAACTTTTGTGTGAAATGCAGTCACCTTTATTTAGGCTACCTGGCAGAGCATCTCAGTTACAATACCAGAACTGACAACAAACAGTGAACCTGCTCTACATGAATATATCAATTCATAAAGAGAGGAGCTCTGATTGGATCGCTCCACAACTTATCCCACCACCACCAAGCTAAGGCAGCTGTGATTGGATGTCCCTCTGAACTCATCCAACCTTTCCACACAATCAAAGTAGCTGTGATTGGATATATTCCTAACTTGTCCCTACTTTCTACATGAGCAAATTAGGTCTGATTGGATTAAGTCTCTGACAAACCAAATGTCAGTTAATTTAGTTTGAGTTTTTATCCATATGCACTTGTTTTTATTAGTTACTACTAGTTTTTGTCAGGGGAAAAAAGGTTGTTGACAAAACTGTGTCAACTGTGAGGTCGGTGCTGTTTCCTGTGGTCCAATGACTGTGACAGGAGCTGAAGTTGGCCTGTTTACTGAATCTTCACACATATTCATAACCATATAAAGACTTTTTTGACTTTAATTTCATTTATGACAACAGGCGAAATACATACAGAAGACATGATGTCGGTTTGAAACCCTTGTAGTCAGAAGATGTAGCTGTTATCCAGGGTAGACTGTGATTTACTGAATAGACTTTTACCTGCACGTCCTTTAATTTAATTAACATGATGCCAGTCTTTTCTCTAGGGAGACGTCATTCCGATGTTTACCTCGCGGGCTGTTGGATTTTGTCTCCTCATAGCTGTTAAGCCGTTCTTATCTAAACCTTTGACACCACGCTGTCCTTTTTCCGCAATCACAGTCGTTCATCTGGATGGACTGTGTTCATCCGTTAAAGAGGCAGTGCTGGAACAATTCGAGCAAAGCACTGATGGATTCCTCTTGTTAATGTGTCCAGTGTTGGACAGTAACTATTTACTTCTTACAAAGACATAATATCACAGTTAATGCTGAGTCTCTTTTTCTCCTTGGTGGGCTGTTGCCATTATTTTTTGTACCAGCAGCAACCTGCCAACAGCTCAACACAGCACGGTGGACAATGGGAAAGACTCATCTGTACTTAAAAACCTCTAAGTCTTTAGGACCTCAGCGTCCAACCTCAGAGTGCAAGGGCCCCGGTTAAAGTGAATGGATTTTGTTTTTGTCATTCAGGTGTGTGAATTGTGTATTTGTGGGCTCTTGCATATTTAAAAACGGATGAAAAGTATCTTAAAATTGAAGCCCAGAGGATTTTTTAAATGTTGTTACTATAATCAGCCACGTGCCTCAGAAATGGGCTGCCCCAAACATCAGTCCTGAGACTGAGCAAAAACTGGAGCTTCACAGGCTTTTCCAGGACATAATCATTAAAGATTGAATTTAATTTTTTTATGAATTATGCCTGTATTTGTTTTAAAAGGGAAAGATACATGTTGTTTGCTTTAACGGTTGTTAGAAGTATATTTTCTCATCATGTTAAAAAAGCTCTGAATTCAAGCCGCATTTGGTTGTAGAATCACAGGAAGTACAGAGTTTGAAAGAGAGCGGGAGAGAAAAGCATGAGACAGAATTGCAGCGAGCTACAACAGTTCAATTATATCATGTGTTGACGTTAGACTTTAAAGTAAACGTGGGCTACAGGTTTCTGTCTGACTCTGCTCCACGTCACTCAGTTGTTTGGGGACCGTACCTCGTACCTGGCACAGTTTTCCGTATGACCTTCAGATTGGTTCCAAGAGAGCTGAGCTGAGACTGAACGTGACGTGGAGACGCTGCTGACCTCTGAATGGTCAGAGTATCACCATGAGGGAGGGTATGGACACAGAAATGAAATGGCCCCATGTTGTCGGCTTTGGGATGCTGTATGACCTCCCAAAGGAAGGAAGAAAAAGGACTTTTAAAAATAGACCAGAATCATTAAATACAGGATCTGTTCACAACATCGACAGCAGGGCTGTGTTTTCCTACAAAAGATTGGTTATTGCTGTTTAGGTCTGTAAATCTGTATTTCGTTACATGGTCTGATGTTTTGTCTGTTGTGATTGTTATCGTTTCATGATACTATAGAGGGGAAAAGCAGCCCCAGACCATCACATTTCCACCACCATGCTTCACTGTTGGGAGGAGGTTCTTTTCTTCATATGCAGTGTTGCCTTTTCTCCAAACATGTTGGTTTTGATTGTGACCAAAAAATCCTATTTTAGACTCGTCTGTTCAGAGAATGGACTTCAAAAATGCCTCTGGTTTGTCAGAGTGCTCTCATGGCTATTCAATTTTTGTCTGATTGTAGATGCATGCACATTTGTCCTATATGCTACTAGAGAGGTCTGAAACTCTCTAGAGTTGATGTTACCTTTACCTGATTTATTATTTTTCTGGTGCTTCTGGGCATTCAGTTTTAGTCTTTTGCCTAAAATATTGTATAGTTTTAGTCATAAATTATTGATCTAAAATGTTTTAATTTTAGTCCACTTTTAGTTGATGAATGTTCACAACATTTAAGTCGATGAAGTCTACTGTAAATTTAGTCGACTAAAATATGAAGTGTAAAGGGTAAGCCGTTTTTTATGTTTCCTTGAATTTCTGAAGTCATGTTTTACACTTGGATAAAATCAAACATCTAATAACCCTTTATTGAATGCTAGTAAAGTCTGAATGTATAAATGAACAGAAACAAATTGAACTTTTGTGTGAAATGCAGTCACCTTTATTTAGGCTACCTGGCAGAGCATCTCAGTTACAATACCAGAACTGACAACAAACAGTGAACCTGCTCTACATGAATATATCAATTCATAAAGAGAGGAGCTCTGATTGGATCGCTCCACAACTTATCCCACCACCACCAAGCTAAGACAGCTGTGATTGGATGTCCCTCTTAACTCATCCAACCTTTCCACACAACCAAAGTAGCTGTGATTGGATATATTCCTAACTTGTCCCTACTTTCTACATGACCAAATTAGGTCTGACTGTCACACATTTTAGTCTAGTTTTTATTTGTTGATAAAAATGTTAGTTAATTTAGTTTTAGCTTTTTTTCCATGTGCACTTGTTTTTATTAGTTACTGTCTAGTTTTCATCAGGGGAAAAAAAGGTTGTTGACAAAATTAATTATTCAACAAAATTAACACTGTTACCTGCTTGGCCTCATCAGTGCAGCTGGTGGTTCACTTACTTTTGCACATACATTAATTCCATGTTTCATGTAGTTTTTGAGCTAATTAAAAAAGTCCCACTTGACAAGTACATGCAATTGATCAACATATTTCTGACATTTCATTCATAAAAACTGGTGATGAAAAAATAAGAAAATCATGGTAAAACAACAGAAATGCCTAAACTGCTCAAGTGTTTACATACTTTCTAGCAGCACTGTAGGTAAGGAGCATTTATAAAGCCCTGATTTGGATATTTTAGTCTATAATCCTGAATTTTAATCCAACCTGTATCATCTAGTCGTCCCATCTTTACTCTTGACCATCATCCAAATACTGGAAATCTAAATATTCTGGAGTCTAAAGCCAGACGCCGTCGAGAAACCCGGCCTCTGTCTCCTAAAATATCTCAGAAGCCTTTAATGCTGTTGTGCAACAGCAGAAACATCATGTCCCGTCTCTTAGAAATGATGCTGAACCTTGATTTGATTACTGTCAACCGGAGGTTTCAGATATGAGAGGAGATGTAGTAACTAAAGTCCTTTTCTGTGCAGTCTCTCAGTTTATGTTTGTATATTGAGGACAGCAGCACTCAGATGGATTGAGAGTTTGAACAGTGGCCTCCTGCAGAGTCTGCAGGCTGCTGCCTCGTCCTGCCAGCATTAACTAATTGATTAGGAATCTAAAGTCATGTGAATCTGGGCCACACTGAGCTGGTGCGAGCGTGTTGTTCTGCCACAGGGGAGCAGGGTCACCCCTCTGCGTGATGAACAGCAGAGCAGATTTACAGATGCTGCAGTCGACAACAACAAACACAGAGACTAATGCAGGCTAGTCAACATGCTGTAATGCTCTGCTCTCTGATCTACCTAAAAATATCAGCTTCAGCTAACTCTGCTGCACGCGTGCTGATAAAGAGCAAAAGTAGAGCACGCAGAGCTCCTGATTTCAGAAGTGAGGCCATGATGATAAAAATCAGGGCTGAACTGATAAAGTCTGAGGCTTATGATAATAAATCAAGATTTATTCAATCAGTACTTTCATAACAATGAAACAAAATCACAACAAGACATTTAGGACTTAGACTGAAAACGTTGAAGCATAAGCTTAATATACCAATCCTTAAGTTACACAACAACAAAATAAAGTAAATTGAACCAAATTTCAGATTCATATTGAATTTCAGTTGTTTCAGTTGCTCTTATACACAGTGTAGCAGTAGAAATATCAAGCTCAGACATTAAAATAGATAAACCATTAAAATTGAAAAGAGGCATTAAGTCTTTTAGTCCATGTTTATAGTGGATCTGTAAGAAAATATGACTTCACCACTGTGCCCTGATATTTTGTGGGAAAACACTGTCTAAATGTTTTCAAGCACAACATTAATATTTCTTGACTAATGATTTACAGAAATTTGAAACATGTCTTTTGTGTTGTAGTTCAGCCTCGGGCAGGTAGAGGGCAGCAGACATTCAGCCGTTTGGTTTTGTCTCTACATTAAATTTCCTGTTTTTATTTCTGTCACTGCCGCAGACAATAAATTTTTAAAATGTGGGACCATGCTTTATAAGAATAATAGTTTAGAATTTTTTTTAAAATAACATTTTGTAGTCTTAATGAAATGAAGAAAAAAAAAATCTATAAAGCAGGTTCTTATTAAAAAGATCATATATCTTTTCTGCTTGTGGTATCATGATATACTTTGATATTTTGTCATGTCACTCCTGTATCCTAATATGTATTTTATCATCAGTTACTTGCCATTACACACCTTGGCCATATAGTCAATCAGCAAATTCATTTTTTTCTCAGAAAACTTGATTTATAATTTGAACCCCTTTTTTTACTTTTTTACAACAACAAAAAATGCAAATACACTGAAAGTACTCAATGAATATTACTTGTATTTTATTAAAATGTGGAAGCTGTGGTTTTGTTTTAATGATATACAAAGTGTTTTTGACAGAGAGAGGCTTTTCTTTATTCACACTGAAAAATTCCAATCATGACTGAATCTTTATAAAAAAAATAAAAAGACATGCAGGGAAATGATCCAGTGCACCACATTTCAGGCCCTACTGTGATCAAACCCCACTGAAGAGACATTCATGGGGACACACTGTGCTCAGCTGGACACAGATGTTGACATGAAAGGTGAAATTTGTACCCTTGATTGTAAATGTAAGTTTTTTAAGGGCCTGCTGTTGATATTAACATGATCTTTCTATCCATGGTTGATACATCTACAGTAACTATCTTTAGCTCCACATGGACATGAGATCCCTCTTGAAAATGAGGTGTCACATCTCAAGAGGTCTACCATTAATACATTTATACTTAACGGAGACAAATATGGTAGGGATGCACTTGTGGTCTGGGCACCCATGAGTTCGTCACTACCATAAATTCTTATTTTCAGTCAGACTTTTATTGATTATACTTCTATAAAAATAATCACCACAACCACACAGACATGAGGACCCTCCTCTAATAAATTTGTTTGCAGCAGAAACAAATTTAACGACGACAGGTCTATGATTGGTCCATTGATCTGTCACTAACTTTAGTTCTTACTTTAGTCCACTTGTCTCCACTTACCTCCCTCCCTTTGCCCACACACCCAACACAGCATGGTGTGGATTTGCTGTTCATCATGAGACTGGGGTCCACATTCAAGATTTCCTGCTGCTTAACAGAAGGTTTTTTCTTGCCGCCATGATGGAGGGATTCATGATTGGCTATATGGATTCACATTGGGTGTTGGATGTATATATTTGTATATATATGTATATGTGTATTTTTATATGTATATATGTATCTATACATATATGTGTATCCATAATATGAAGAGCTTTGTGCTCTATTGTAAAGTGTCTTGAGATAACACTTGTTATGAATTGGCGCTATACAAATAAAGATTGATTGATTGATTGATTGAAACCAGGCCTGTAGACTTGGTCTAGTAACAGATTTCCAGTATTTGGCTTTGGTGTGTTTTGCTTGTAATAAACAAGAGACAGTCATGTTCTTATCAGCCTTGCTGAGAAGACAACCCACAGTTTGAGGCATATGAGTAATTTTACTCCTGTGTCACAGTAATGACCTCCAATACCTCCATCCAGAAGGCTTGGATAATTGGACAGTTCCAGGGGCAGTGAAATAATGTGCCCTTCATTCCACATTTACTACCACCTGGTGCAATACTGATTGAAATTGCAAAAGAAAATGAGAAAACACCAACTTATCTAATGAATTAATTCTTTGCTGTTGATCTCCAGGGCCGAGCTTGGAATGAGTTGGACCTTGGGGACGACAGAAAGGTGGAGCTGGTGGTGTATGTGCTCCTCCCGGTGGTCTCCGTCCTGCTGGTCGCCGTCCTCGTCGGTCTGATCTACCGTCGTTGTTCCCGCAGCAAGCTGAGCCTGGCTGACATCATCGCTCTGGACCTGCAGGATGCCGAGAGCAGCGCCGAGTTCCTCTCCTCCCTGACCAGGAACGCAGAGCGCCACACCAGCACCAGCTCTGACGGATCGGACGGGGTCTTCGTCATGGTCTACCTGCCCCCGCCCTACGAGGAGACGCTCACCAAGATCACCCGCGCCGCCAGCCTGTCCAGCTCCAAGGACGTGGAGTCGATAAAGATTGAGGACCTGGAGGCCAAACTGTGTCCGGAGCTCAAATCCAGCGGCAGATTTGTTTAACGATGAGTCGACAAGCAGCGAGAACAGACTTGATAACTCCAATATTTGGTGTTTTTTAAACTCTCAGTAATCATAAACCAACTCTGCAGATCTTACAATTAAGACCCTTTTTGTTTTGGTTTCATGGTTCATTTACTGTCTGGTTCAGCCCCTCCACTCTCATCAACCTCCTGTAGCACAGCGGACAGAGATGGTCATCGAATCACACATCCAGCAGCTTCACGGACTGATACTGACAGTGCAAAAACGACTCCAGAAAAGATGATTAATCAGGTGGACATGCTGTAAACACACCTCCAGTAACGATCAGAATAATGATGTTTATCTTTTGTCTGCTGAACATGTTGAAAAGGTCAATGTTTCTGTGTCATCTTGTTTTAAAGTTCTGCCCTTTAGTGTCCAAACGTCAATAAAAGAGCTTTCACTGATTCCCATTCTGCTATTTGAAGTTGTCATAACTGTTTTTTGAAGAAATCCTGAGATACAGGACCCTGTGTTGTGAACATGGTGGACCTTTAATGTATCGGCTCACATTTTCGTTTATTACTGGTATTGTTCCAAGGTTGGCATTACCCCGTCACAGCCAAAGAGACATGACTCAAGGGTGTCTAGGACAAACAAGAAGACAGGTTCAGCCAACCTGGCACACCAGGTGGACTGTTCAATACAGGCCCCGTTTACACGACATCGTTGTCACCTGAAACAGAAAGGTTTTTCCTTTGCATTTTCAAAAGTGCTCCTCGTTCACACGGAGAACGACTGAAAATATGGTAGCATGCCAGGTCAGTAGTTGGTGATGTCAGTTTGTAGTGTCCTTGGTGAATATAACAAATGTGTCTCTGCTGGTCAGAGTGTTGATGCAGCAAATCCACATTTTGTTGGAGAAGCGATAATAAACCGAGCACACCTGCAAATATGAACATTTAAAGATAATATTTTGACCATACATATTGGTCACAGATATCTTATATTTTGGCTGTGATTTTGGCAAAATGTGGCATAGTAGTTTATTTTATTTATTTTTAAAAAGTTACCATGTGCAGAGGTATTGTTTCTTTGATTTCCATGAATAAATATCATCGACTGTTAAATAAACAATTCATTGTAACTATGGTAGCTCAAATATTGTTGGTCTTGGTATATGTCTGCATCTTAAACAAAAAGACAGTCACAATATCATTGGGACACAATAATAATTCGAGGAACAGCCAGTTTTAGTGAGGGAGACACTTGTTGCTGTTTAATGTTGAGATATCTTTATCTTTGTAAATGAGTTTGTAATTGTCAGTATGTTGAATGCTGGCAAAAAAATCCAGTACCTAATATTGTGTATCCTTGGAGCTCAGAGTAAAACGGCCCTCAGAGAAGTAAAAATACAACAGCCAGAGAAACATGCCTCAGTATATTTATATAATTAATGACAGATCTTCATTTCACAGAGGATGATTCTTGGTGTTAGAATGACTGAAGGTCACTGGCAGTCAGCGAAGTAGGTTGCAGCGTCTTGACCTCCACATTTATGGAAGATGGACATGATCCTGAAAACAAAAACACAGTACAGAATCATCATCCATACTTTATGTATGTAGATCTTGTTTTAAGCCTTTGAGAGGCTGCAGCTATACGTATTTGCATTTAAGAGAGACACAGGTTTGAGACTTACATTGTTTTTAGCTTCTCCTCCATAAGTGTCCCTTCAAGTCTGTGAGAACATGAACAGAAAAAAACAGTTCATCATTGATGGGAAACAACAGAGCAGGTTCTGCACTTCTTTCACATTTTAGGCTTCTTTTTATTTCTATATCTATTTAGTCTAACAATAAATATGGCTTTACAGATACAGATTATCCAATGTGTAAAGAGGTAAAAACTATTATGATGTTTTCAAGATGATTTAGAGACTTTTTTAATGCCTTGAGTCAATCAGACTGAAAAATGGATACGATTAAAGTTAAAACTATTATATGGTATTTTGATAGTCAGGTTTAACCTAATGAATAATGACAATAATGATGAATTTATCAAAGATTATGACACAAAAGTTTGGGATGTACTCATGTGCTGTCCTGAAAATAATTTTTTGAATGAAAAGTTAATTTATAGTCAACATGTAATTACAAAAATCAAATCAATTAACCATTAAAATAAGATACAAAAAATGTTGCCAGTAAAAGCTTTGAGAGGGAAATCAGTGTAGGTGAAAATCAGTACGGGCAGGTTAGACCAAGAAAAAAAACGAAATGTAAATCAAACAATGGAAAAGCAGTATGTCCGTCTCTTGCTATGAGGGGGTGTAACTTGGGCTGGGCAAAATGGCAGAAAATGTGATCATGATTAGGGTTGAAAAGGGGTAGAAATGTTCTGGAAACTTCCCAGAAACTTTCCATGGGAAGTTAAGTGACTTTACATGGGAATATTGGAATTATATGGAAATTAACTAGATATTGGTGGTAATTTAAACAAACTGTATCATATCCAGTCATTAAATCGAAACACAATTGAAAACAAAAACATTTCATTTCAGCAGATTTATTTGTTGGTTTTAAATTATTTTATTGAACAGTTGATTTCAACTTCACTTTATGTCCACGGGCTTAAAAATGTGTGGCTTCAATAGTCCAGAGTTCTCGAATTATCTGTGCAGGTGATGGAGGAATAGCATAGATATTCTCACTTATACTTACATGATATTTGGTTGTTTCAGTCAAGATGATGCTAAAATACATTCCCTCTGACCAGGGGCGCAGATAGGATTTTTGAACTTGGGGGAACCAAGCTGTCAGTAAATGAGTTCAACTCAATAAGTTATTTATGTGTAATTTGGGCTTTACACTCAAGCAGTTACTTTGTAAAAGCCCATGGGCCGATGGTTTGCAGTAAAAAGCCACTGGAGAACTCTTGATGAAATTGTTATTTGTCTGGAATTCCAATTTAAATAAATGCAAAGTATTTATACTGTAAATGAAATTCACATTTAAATGACAGAAGTAGCACTATTACATTCACGCATTTACTGTCTCAAAGCAGACTCAATGAAGCACAGGTGCAGCTACCAGCTCCTCTTTAGGACCCTGGGGGTGAGAGTTTGCCTCTTGTTGTGTTCATTTGGAAGTCATAACTTGGAGCTCTGGTCAACATAACCCCAAAGTTAAGTGCTCCCAACTTGGAAATTTGGACATTCGTGTACAACTGGAACGCACCATTAGTTGAAATGCACAAATGCCGGGCTCTCAATGACCACAATGACGTTAATCCTCTGTTTTACTGGCGATGTTTGTCCCCTTATGCTGGGAAAGTGGGGATGATGGACTGGTGTCAGTATGAATCTGTCCATCTCTAGTGCCATCTGTGCACATGCCTCTGACTACATTAAAAATTCCTGTTCAAGTCCAACCTTCAGTTTTGTGAATTCCCGTTCCTGAATTCCTTTTAATTCACATGGAAAGTTTCCAACTTTGAAAATTCCTGAAACTTCTCAACCCTAATCACAATATATTTTGAAATCTTGGTCTGTATTTATCACAACCATTTTTTTCTCTGTTGAAAACAATGTACTTTTTTTCATTGTTTCTGTATTCTAAAAAGCAACCGTCCCCCTGTTTGTGCAACTGATCTGCATGATTGATAAATTCAGTGTAGTTCAGAGCCATGTTTTCAAAGGCTCTGCTTTCTTTAACACTGTTCTTCCACCCTGAGCCAGTGGCCCTAAACTGCTGATGTAATAATGGTAAGATGTCACTCTGGTTTTCACCATTCACCAGGGTAACAAGTGTTCGCAGCTACTAGTGCTGTTTACAGGAATAGGTGGAGAAGTCATTGATTTGTGGACTTTGTGTCTTGTGCATAGAAGTACTCTGCCAAACAGAGGAGACACATAAAACACTTAAAGCACAAAAAAAGCCTTATGACCTTTTGAAGACCCTCCTCTTTGTCTGTTATGAAACTGAATGACATTTAGTTTGAGACTTGATATTCAGAACAACACAAAAACTGCAAAATGTGCTTTTAAAACAAGTTATAGCCAAGATTTATCATAATGTACAGGTACTGAAAAACAAACATACTCAATCCTTTTGAAGATCTTCAGGAGGCATTCAGTGTCATCATGGATGTCGTCATCCATCAGTCCTGCAAAATAAACATTTTCTTCATATGAAATGATGAAGTTACAGAGCTGAAGTATGAACATGGTTCATTTTAGAATAAAGTCCAGACTTAAATAAGTGATGTTGTGAAGAAATAAAACAGCACATGGATATTAAACTCACTGTTGCAGTCTATCCCACAGATATTTTTGGATTTTGTGACATTGTTCTCACAGCACAGGTCGCTGCTGAGCTGAAAAAGACCGTAGAGCTGATCCTCTTCTGTAGAGCTGCCGGAAGGGGGAGCAGGACTGGGGTTCACGGCGCTGGTTTCACAGTGAGACGTGGCGTCAACGTAACAGACGACTAAAGCAGAGGAGACAAGGAGGACACGGTCACTGCCAAACATCTGGTTTATTATCTCAGAGGATGATTACAGAGAATCTTCACGATCTTTATCAGCTATGAACTCAAAATGGCAGGTTTAAGCCACAGCTGCCCTAAATTAACAGCATTGGTAACTAGAAAGCACTCGGAGAGCGCAAACCTACGCCAAGGTAGCTCACATATTGCTGTTACATCTATAAGCAATAGTTCCATGATAGAGTTACCATCATAATATGATTCTTGACCCTGAAAACCCACACCTAGCACTCAGAATCATTTTGATATCATTGCTAGTTAGACAGTTATTCAGCAAAAATGATAGTTCGCTAATGGCTGTTTTCTGGATCACCACCAAAATCTAATTACTTTTAAGTTGGGTCATTACCAACAGACAGACAGACAGGCAAAAACACAACCTCCTTGGTGGAGGTAATTACTAAGGATGCACGATATTATCGACCAATATCAGCCTAAAAAGTTAAGTATCGGTATTGGCCAATATTGAATTTTGCAGATATTTACAGCTGGAAAATCAGCAAATTACACAAATGTACAGTATTGATGCACCCTCTCATCAGTGCATTGGTACATTCAAAAATCAAGGGTTTCATTTTTGCAAGAATTAAATACTGTTTTTCTTGTTCTACATCTGTTCCTCCAAGTATATACTGTAACACTGAAAGAAGGAAGTCAGTTTTTGTTCAGTACAGAGCCTGTGCTCTTTACCAGAAATTTCAGTATCGCCATTAATGAATTAAAAAATACTGGCAAAAATCCAATATCGTCCATCCCTAGTATTTACCAAAACTATTTTTTGTGTTTCTGTCACAGTTAATACCACAGCATGTACAAAAAGCCTAGAAAGCGTGGAATTCAGAGAATGGCTTCAGCTCATTGGTGGTCAAGACGGAGATGGATTTTGCAGTGCTTGTAAAAAAAATGTAAGCTTTGTACAATGGGTGTCAACACCGTGAAATCTCATGCAGTCCGACGGCCACAAATCGGCTGTAAGAGGCAGACAACTAAGGAACTAAGGCACATGCCGTAAAGGGGAACTGGTGGTCACCCTTCAGTGTTATAAGTTCTCTCTCAGCTCCAAAAGTTCTGATATGCTTAAGATGAGATGGTTGGGGAGACAGTTTTTATATAAAAATCATCATTTACAAAAAAAAAACGTATAATTTTCCTTGAGTTCACCATCATGGCAGTGTTGTGGGACTCGAGTCCAGGACTCGGACTCGACGAGTCCAGATATGTCGGACTCGTGACTCGACTCGGACTCGTGCGCTGATGACTCGGACTTGTACTCGGACTCGAGCTCTAGCTGCATTAGGACTCGGGGGAGGACTCAGAGGACTCGAGCTTATTTATCAACGAATCCTTTGTATTTTTATTGTTTAATTTATCATTTCTTCTGGTATCAGGTCCTCATATCAGTCTTAAAGCCCATGGCGGGCATGTGTGTTCGTTTACCTGCATGCGCGTTCACGCGCTGAGGTCGAAGGAGCGGCAGGATGTCGAAGCAGGTACCGCGGGTTGTATGTTTGGCTTTCAAAGATTTCACCATGAATGCTGGTAAATGCAGAGCAACGTGTTCATTATGTAAAAGAGCCATTGAAGAGAAAACAGGGACAGCGTCGAACACCCAGTGAAGTGAGTAGATGGCGTTGCTAATGTTACTTTGACTGTTGATAACGTTATAAGCTAGCTGCTAAATAACGACAATGTTAGCCTCTTAACCCTCGGAGGTCAGCGCTATCGTATACGACAGCAAAGCACACCGTTCACGAAATATTTAATAACTTTACAACCGTTTATCGTTGCCTCCCACACCGCGGTGAAGTTGGTTTTAGGTTGGATATTCGACGGACATCCGCTGCCGACCAACCGGTGCCTTCTCACTCTTCATACCCAGGAATGGTAGCAGCAGCTCGGTTAAGTCTACCCAGCTCCCTCGCTGTCAACACCGGGTGTTGAAAACGAGGGACCGTCAAGAAATTACCTATTAAAATTCACAAAAAGGCAATTTTTCTTCAATAGCTTGCATGTCATGTGACCAGTTATTCTGAAATTGATCTTGTAAAATAGCAGTGATGATTAACAACAAGACACACCTGATTTTATCTCTTATTTGTACTCCAAAAAAAATTTGTTTAATTTAAAGACAAATTTCATCCTTTTTCTTCAATAGCTTCCATGTCATGTGACCAATTATCCTGAAAGTGACCTTGAATAATCCCACTAACTTGGAACAACAAGACACACTTGATTTTATCTCTTATTTGTACTCCAAAATTTTTTTGTTTGAATTTAAAGCCAAATGTCATCCTTTTTCTGCAATAGCTTCCATGTCATGTGACCGACTCGGACCCGGACTCCAGCTATGGTGACTCGACTAAAACACTGCGTCATGGCATTACAAATTTTACAGTATAGCATTAAAATGGCATTAAAAAGCATTAAACTTGACTTGATTATTTTTGCAGAAACCCTGTTCAATCAGTGGTAGGATATCATTTCTGGACTGTGTATTCATGTTGTCTTGATGATAAATTTGCAGATTGAAGCAAATTTGATGCACCTGAAAAACTTAAAAATGGCCTTACAGGTAGAGCTGCCCTACTTACAGAGAGACACAGAAGTCAGCTCTTGTTACCTGGTGACATTATGCATCAGGAAGAGCTCTGAAACCGAGGCTGAGAGCACCGCCAACTGGAAAAAGCTTTATGCAGCACCGGCCCTTTAGGTTAATGTCCTCAGGTATAATGTCAGCGACACTGTTGTGTCACTTTTGCATGATAACACTGTAAAAAGGGAATGTGTGCCCTCCAGTGTGATGGGAGGTCTCTCATATTTAACGCCAGTATTTCAGCTGTATATGTTGGCCACAAGTTTTCGGAGTTTTTGCACTTCAATTTCAGTTTTAGAGTTTAAGCTCCATGAACGGGCTAATTTCTACCATCAGATAGTTAAACCACGGTTTTTAAGTCTGTAGAGGGTGAAAGAAGCCTCATTTTACTGTTAAACTGTTAAAAATCATTGTTACATATAATATGAGAGTGATTGACTTGAAATTACTGTCAGTTCTACCTTTATTAGAGGTGTACAAAAGTTGATGCATATCAATATATTGATTGGCTGATAGTTTAACCAGTTAGTTTGATTGATTGTCAAAATATTTATTTAAATCAAAGTCTGTATGCCACCTTTAACCTGAAAGTCCCACTGCACACCTGTGTGACATCTTCTACCCAGCAGTGCTGTTTCCCATGAATTCAACTAGGCTAGCAGTCAGACCACAACCTCCAGGGCTGAAAATAGAGGCCCATGAGGAAGTGCCAAAACCTGTAGTACCCCGAGTGTCCACTTGAGGCTGGCTGCAGTAACCTGACACCTCAATTACCAACGCCAAGGAGGTTTTTTTGTTTGTTAGCAAGATTACGAAAAAACTACTGGACAGATTTTGCTGAAATTTTCAGGAGGTGTTGGTAATGGCCAATTAAAAATGATTAGATTTTGGTGGTGATCCAGATAACCGCCATTAGCGAACAGTCGTTTTTGCTGAATAACTGTCTAACTAATAATGATACCAGCATGATTCTAAGTGCTAGGTGTGGGTTTTCATGTTCAAGGAATCATATTATGTCCGTCCAGTAGTTTTTGCTTAACCTTGCTAATAAACAAGGAAACAAACAGACAAACAAGCATATGCAGTCAAAAACAAAACCCCCTTGGCAGAGGTAACAAGTTCTGGAATATAGCCCTTTAATATATGAGCAAAATTCAATATTGTGCTTCTCTCTGATGGGAAATAACATTTCTTAAAACTGTATAGAGGCAGTATTAATTTTTGGTGTATTTGCATTCAGAATGTTACATGAAACGCTTTCAAGAAACTTTCCAGTGTTGACGTCTAGTGTACCAAAAGTTGTTGAAATTTGTCACATCGATTTAAAAAATCACATCCGACATCATAAAGAGTCAAAATCAGTGGATGGTTGTGAAAAGTAGTACAGTACTAAAGATGCTGAGGTTGAATGGTGACTCTAAAACAATATTATTTAAAACATTTTCTTTTTATCACAAATATGAATCAATTTAAATAAAACTGGAAGTGTTAAAAAATCCTAAACAAAGCAGTTTAATTGTGTTTAAGGTAACAGAAATGAGGACTTACTTTGAGCCACTTTGTCCTCCACGTTTTTCTTTGCCTTTCCTGTTCTGTCCATTATCGAACCAATAGCTGGCATGAGCTGGTCCCTCAGGTCACATATGGACACCTTTCTTCCTTCAGCCAGGCTGCAGCCCAGAAGAATCACCAGAAGGACCCTCATTTTATCTCCAGTACTGTTAAAATCATGGGCTGCACGACATGCTGCATATATACTGTCTGCAGAGTGGGTGGGGGTGAATCAGAGGGGACAACAGCCTTTGTTCTGGTCAGATAAAGGCCTCTCCCAAAGCCCTGACAGAATATACCGTGTTCCCGATCTCATGCTCGGTTTAGACTTCTCTGCTTTAAGGAGGTCGAGGGAGGAAAACTGATCCGTGTGCCTGAAAACATCTTTTCTCTTGTACAGGTCACGCCTTCCTCCTGGTGAACAGTGCAGGCCATGAGGTGGAGACCGTGAAACAGTTTCTCCTCTCCCGTCATCACAGGCCATCGATAATACCTGTGGATCAGGTGTCGGGACAGGCAGGGTGTCAGATATGAGGACAGAAGTGTCCCCAGGACAGTTGTTATATGATGGATAACAAAAGGACGTAGAAGAGCAGGAAAACAGCGACAGAGAAGGTAAGCTGGAGCTCAAGTTTCAGAGATTTAGTCCTCTGTGAGGGTTCAAAGAAGTCTTTAAAATGGCCATGTTTTCAGCGTGCAAAATCAATTCTGTGACTCACTGGCCGAGGTGGAAGGAAACAACAAAAACACCAGCCAAGCAAATTTTTTTTACCGACCAGTGTCAGTCATGTCAGTCAGTGGCCACTCCATTTCCTTCTTTCTTTCTTTATTCATCTCAAACTTAAACAAACAACAAAGTTGATGCAAAATAATACATATGTACATGAAACAACTGAACATGTCCATCAAATATATTTATCAGGATTCCCACGTGTCCTGGAAGACCTGATTGACCAATTTTTCAGTCATTGAAAACATTGAAAATGAGAAAAAAGTTAAATGTCCTGGAAAAGCTTGAATTTTCAAAATCCTCTGTCTGATTCTCTCGACCTTGTTAGTGAACTGGGTTAAAAATGTGCTCATAGCCTCTTTATGTATGTAGTATGTATAATACGTAGAATGTAAAAGATCTGACAAAGCTAAGATACGAAGTTGGTTATGCGACACTTGAGTCTGTGGGTGTGATTGAGCTATTCTGTGATAAATTGGTCATAATTTCTTCGAATGTCAGATATCATTTCATAGAATTATTAGAGCCATAGACTGCACATCTTGTAAATCAGACCTCAGGGTGAAAGAGGCATTGCTTCAGTGTATAAAATGTAAGGTACAACTTTAGAAAAGGACACTGCAATGTGTGTGTGTGTGTGTGTGTGTGTGTGTGTGTGTGGTGGTGGGGGCGGGGGCATCCTGGAAAATAATTTCTAGAAAAGAGTGGGAACCCTGTTTACACATATGAGTACATACATATATACGTCAACTCAATAACCAGTTTGAGAAAGAACAGAATGAAGTGAAGAGCTTATCTAGTCCTGCCCCTTCATCACAAACCAGAGCTAATACTGAAATAAAATCATAATTTATTACCAGCTGTCATTACTCATAGGGACAATATAAATACATGGGTAATAGCCTCATTTTACAAACTACAATCAACTTTCACAGAAAAATAAACCTCTGCAAGCACAACCCCATTCTTCGTAAAAAACCTCAGAGAAAACAAACAAAACACAGTAATAATAAGTGAGCACTTCAGAAAAATATAAAAGTACATATGATATATATATAATTACATATTGTTTACAGTATGTATACAGCTTCTCCACAGTATATCTGTTCTAAACTACATTTTATGTTAGTTGAATGATGTTCATTATCACAAATAGCTTTCTTTTTTCTTTTCTCTCAGACATGTATTTTTTTCACATACCTTGACGTGTTTCGCCTTCCTCAGAAGTGTCACTTGGTGGTAGGTGTGACTCGTCATCTCAGCTGGTGTTGCGGAGACGCAACTCTCCCATCAATTATTTTGACAGGACATAGTTTTTTCATAATTCAGGCTGCTGGTGATGATTTGATGGTGTGAAGGATATTTTCTTGGCACACTTTGAGCCACTTACCAGCACTTAAGAATGGTTATATTGCCACTGCCTACCAGAGTATTGTTGCTGACTATGTTAAACCTTTTATGTCCGATGTGCCCATTACCTCTGAAGGCTTCTTCTAGAGAGATAACATGCCATGTCGCAAAGCTCATCATCGATCATTTTTGATTCGATAAGTTTATTTCAAACATATAACAAGAGGCATAGTCTCAAACTGTTTATTTTTTTAACAGGACAATGAGTCCGTACTCCAGTGGCCTCCACAGTCTCCAGACTGAGGCAAGAAAAACTCTTCATACACTGATTATTAAGTGAATGTCCAGTGATGATGGGATAATGCTTGACATGAACATTCTGCCAATATTACAGCTTATATATGGGATAAATGTGGCTAATGTATATCAGCTGTAAGTATTAGCAAAACTTCTAGCATCAGCTGATGCTGATACATTATCCTTTTCATTTTTCTTCCTTTTGTCGAATAAAATAGGGAAACAAACATCACACAGTCCACCATGGTGAAGGTTTTGACTGTGACATTAACAACATCGGGTGCTTTTATTGTTCAGATGTGAGCAGATGTGAACATGGAGCTTAAAAAAAATAAAGCTGTAATAACACATAATAAAAAGGACAGACTCATTAGAACATGTCTGATTAGGAACCACTTATACTCAGCGTTACTTTAATATAATCATATTAAATACAGTCAAGCAAAACAATTGTTTGGACAACAGACAGGGAAAATATAAAATGTTCTTTTTGTCAGAAGTTGATCACAAAATGAAGTAAAGCAGTATAAGCAGAGGCAGTAGATCTGAAGTTTCAGTGTTTGAGAGACAAATTCAGAAATATTTTTTTAAAAGGAGAAATAAAAAAGTTTTACACTTTAGTTTTAGAGATAAAACCACAACTGTCAGTGCTCGTGTACAGGTCGAGATCATCTGACATGATTAAAACATGTAGAGACGTTCTGCTTATTCACAGTCACTGAAGAAGTCTTTGAGGTGATAGCACCGGTTGGAGGCCTCTCGGAAAATGTACCTGTTAGAGTAAGAAAAGAAGGAAAAGAGTTAGAGCAGCAAATATACGGTCTCAGACTTCAGTGATTTATCTGAAGTCACGTCTGTGTCATGTTTTTATTGATGTGCTTACAGAAGAAACAAGACACTTGCATATCTAGGCAGCGTTTAACATGTTTGTATACACCTTTAAATGTATATTTACATTTTTTAAGGACAAATAACGAATACAAATGTAAACCCAAACAGACAATATATTGAAAAAATAAATAAATAAAATAAAATACACACACATATATATATACATACAGACACATGCACACACTATAAACATACAAATAAGTTCAAGTAAATAAATAATAATAAATAAATAAAAGGGAGAAGTGGGGTTACTTTGTTGCACAGAAATCCATAAATGGTTGTCATTTATTATAGAATTTCAACTGCTCGTACATCCCTAATGGGAAACCAAGCACTGATACCATGAAGTGGAAAAGCCTCAGAACTTACCGCCAGTAAGCCATTTTCTCAATACACTCAAGGTCATCGGTCAGGTCGTCATCAGTGAAAGCTGGAGGGGAAATGTAACAAACAGAATCGGTTAGAAAATATTAAAGAAAGGAAAGCGTTTGTGATCACTGGGATTCAGCCAGTTATCAACCTGGAGTTCTACCAGATACCCTATGCCCAAACCCACCATCTTTAAGTCTTTTGCAGAAAATAATTAATTGATTTAATCGACATATTGCCCAGCCCTACTTTCATTTAAAAAAAGCAACAAAGCCGACAACTTTACTTTTTCACGAATATGTTTTACACGCTGTTTGCTGTTTTTCATGGCAATTTATTTTAATTTTTAGCTAGATAGGCAGATAGATAGTTTCTTTATTGTCATTCAAAATATCACCACGGGTGCACACGTGAATGAAAAATTTGTTGCAAATGGCTTAGGCAGCAACTTTTGAGGCACAAGTATTTAAAACAGAATAAATGTTTAAAAACAAAACCATATATAAAAAAAACAGAAGGTATTAAAACAGACAGTAAACAAACAACAGTGATAAGAGTATAAAACTAAAACAGCAACGGGAGAAAAACAGAAAAGTGCTGGTGTGCTAAGAGCAGGAGTAAGAATACAACTGGATCATTGCACTGAAATTATATTCTTTATATCCCATTTGATACATTAGGTGTTTTTGGCAGGTGATAATCCATTTGAGGACATTTTTCTCATTTATCTGATTGTATTAAGATGTTTTTTTGTTATTTGTCGATCATTTTGATTAGATAAAGGTATGTATCAATTATGATAAGACAGGTGTTAAAGTGTTAAATTATTGCTTAGAAGTTATCTCACTGAATTATTGAATTATTGCACCAGATTGCCCAAAATTT